>BPTQ01000006.1:276814172-277087352 GCA_019973895.1 Chrysanthemum seticuspe | reverse complement strand
GCAAGGGGTGAGGCAACCTGAGTATACAGAAAGCCGTGTTACTATATAGTTTGTCTGGGTACGGTTTGAGTGTACCGGAAAGTAGGTCGAATCTGATTGTTTGTGGGACCAACATACACAAAATGTATAGTTATAAAACATGAACTTGTGGAAAAGAAAGACTAAGCACGCTTTGGCAGTTCAATAGAGTGCGTTCGTTCGGTGAACACTTACCGATCGACATTCTTTGAATTTTGTCAAATCTGTGTTTACGTTACTTCTAGTCCTCTCATATTACAAAGGGGTCCAGCAATACAGGGTTGCTCGGCACGCTCTTATCAGTATTTAATAGATTTTATCTTTTTAGATTTCCTTTAATTTGCATTTAAGCCGCTGTAATTTGTTGGCTATTTCTGTAGTTATAATCATAAATCAAATCTCTGTATCCATTCAAATCTTCTCGATCACTAAACGTTTGACTATTCTCGCACGGCTCGTTGGGACATAACGACCTGGGGAAACATTATACTCTCCTGATCTTCATTGCATTTGTGTCTAAACTGTTTTAAGTTTCTTACAGCTAGCCATTCACAAGTGGCTTGCTTGCGTGAGATAACTTGACGGTTTCGCACGAATCAGAAAGAAAAGGTGTTCAAGTACAAAATATTGATATGTAAAACACATACAACCAGGGTGTTTGTTAGTCTAAGCTGGATGAAAGGCCATGTGAGTTTGGCATGGGTCTGTTTGATATATCATTGTGCCGAAAGACATATGAGTCCAACGGAGTGGGGAACGTGTAGTTAACAATATATTCAAACCATCTCGCAACTATTTTTTCCGAATCACGGCAAGTACATAATTAGTCTAGTGTAAATATAATTGGTCAGCCTTATAAGAATAACGCATTATATCGTCAGGGACAAATAAAACTTATTATTAGAAAAAGGCTAATAGAGTTTATTATTAATTTTTTTTTTGCATTATACATTTGAACATTTTTTGGTAACCATTATTTGATTGTGTTTGTTGTGTTTTGAAACGATCCTGGTGATATCGGTTATTTATTTTAAATAAATACGTTGTTTTTGAGTAAACTGATATAATATTTTTGAGAGTTGTCCATCATTTACGATTAAGTGAACTTGCGATTTAATTTTACATTTTTTTTTTAATAATATAGTTAAAATGTATATTTTTGATATAGTCTTTGAATTGTTGTGGAAGTTTTTTGTGAAAATATGATATAAAAAGTTTGATATTTTTGTCATGTGTTATGTTTTACATAAGACTATTGTTGAATTTAATATTTGTTTTTTTTTGTTTAAAAGTTTTAATGTTCACGAATTTCCAGTGTATGTAATTTATTTAAATTACATAATGTTTTTTCACAAACACATTATATAAAGATACCGATGTTTTGTACTTTTATTTTTATGTTTATAATATTGTAGCTTATAGTATGCGTTGATTTGTTAGTTTTGTTATAAATTTGGAAAGTTTAATTTGTAAATTATTTATTGTTTGTAAAAAGTTATGACAAATTTTACAGTTAATTAAAATAGAGTTAGGTGACGTTGATGAAAAATAAACGTAAGTTTAAAATAGTTTTTTTTTTTTTTTTTTTTTTTTTTATTATGATTTTTAAAAAACACTTTTTATGATTGGGAGATGTTTTTACGTTTACGTGACCCCATATTAATACAATTTTTATTTTCCAAAGACATGCAAGAAAAGAGTGAGTAGTTGTATCAATGTATCAGAATGACTAACACCATCTATAATTATTCATTTTAATTTGTTTAATATCTTGTACCTAACATACACACACACGCTACCAAACACACACACACCAACTCATTTTATCAACTCTTCTCAGTCGATACATTGGAGGATATCGTGATTTTTGATCGGTATGTTTTCCGACTTTTGTAATTTTATTGTAATAATGTTGATCGATGTTTTCATTATGTTTATTTGAAAAAAGACACCATTGTCTAATGAATTGCTTTTTAAATACCATTGTGCACACTAACTGTTTGTGTTAATTATATTGTTAAGTTTTATGTTTATGTGTTTATTTGAAGTTAGTAGGAGTAAAGTTGGATAATGTATTGATGTGAAATTCATTTACTTAAGCTGAAGATGTGTTTTGTTTTAGCAGAATTTTTTGTTTTATTTTGTTTCTTAAAATGTATTGACTTTGTTTTTATGTTTATTAAGTTTTAGTATTGTTTTTTTTGGTTTAAGATGTTTTGGGATGCGTTTTGTTTCTTTAGGTAAACATTGTTATGATTGTGTGTGTACGTTGTTTTGTTGTTATGTTGTATAGTGGTTGTTCATTGATGCAGTTATGGTTTTTTGTGTGTTTTTTTTTTGTATACACGTTGATATAGTTGGTAATTTGTCAAACCGGGTAAGAAATATATGATAGCTTGTTTTGTAATTAGTATTAAATTTTGGTGTAAAATATGGTTGTTTTGATAATAAATTAGCATTTATATGTTGTCATTTTAACTGTTTAGTTAATTGTTGTAATTACTTGTAATAATGTTTGTCATGCGTAAAAATGGTGGAAGAAAGTCCTTTTGTTTTGAAAATGGTGCGTGACGTGTCATTTTGATGAAAAATAGTTTGTTTTTTTATTTTTTGCGATAGTTTTTGTTTCACATTATGGATTATGTTTGATAATGCATTTGGCACTTTGTTTACACATTTGTAGTTTTATGGTTATGTGTTTTTTTTAAAATGAGTGAAAAGTTTGTTTATGTTTTTTGTTTGTAGTTGTTTATGCTCCATGGTTTGTGTATATCAAGTATATTTTGTAATTAGGAGTTTTTTTGATTTTTTATTTTGTTATTCCAGTTTGCGATAATATGTTATGTTTTATGCTTTACTTTGTTTTTTATTCCCCAATCCAGTAGTTGACATTGTATATGTTTTTAATAGTTTATACGTTTGTGTAAAATTGACATTGCATCTGAATTTGTAATGGCGATGAACGTAAACACATTTCCAGTATCGCAGGTATGATTTCTGAGTAATTAGTTTATTGATGCGTCCAATTGATTATATGTAGAGCGTATTTTTACAATTTCTCTATGTTTGCGTAGGAACTACCTGATATTTATAAGGAAGAATGTTTCCATGAGAATAGGGATTTGTATCTGACAAGTTCAGTAAGGTATAGGTTCAAAGTTCGGATTCTTAAGAAAAAGAATGGACAGATTTGGTTAGTTGGTGACAAGTGGTCACAGTTTGCTAATGAGAATTTTGATTTGGATGTCAAAGTTCTACATTTTGTGGAGGAAGGTGAAGACTCCTTTTATGTTACCGGTTATTAAGAAGATGGGACAGAAGTTGGTGGTTACAATGGTATAATTGGAAGGTATATGAGATGCATGACTCGTGTTTTACCGTATCCAAACATTGAACAGGTATGAAATTTTCATTTTATTTTATTAACCCATTTGATGTGTTGTATTTGGATATATAATTAATGTTTTTCCCCTGCATTTATTTATGTTTCCTTTTAATATTGTATGTAGACTATTTCTGTTGATTTCATGGCTGGGTTACCGGAGCATGCTGTGATGTTTGTTTTGGTGAATGGAGCAAACTATCTAATAAATGTCAATCGGGTTCAAGTAGAAGGTTCGAATGTGGAGTTTGTTTATAGGTTGTGGGAAGATGACTGGAACACTATTGTTCAAGATTTGGAATTGGAAGCAGGAAGGATGGTTGTTTTCACAAAAGAAACTGTTAATGTATTCAGGTTAATTGCTTTTGATAATGATGGTAGTCCAACCACAACTGTTGATTTCCTGGGTGCGACAAGTTTGTTGAGAAACCAACGAACTCTGGACTTTTGGGAAGATAGTAAGTAAACGGAATCTGGACTTGTTTATTTATGTAAATGTTTATGTTGTTGGTTTATTTGTTTTAAACTTTATAAAAAAATATAATGATTGAAAATATTTTCAAAATGTGTATGTTATATAATTTGTGTGTGTTATGGTATTGTCGTTATGTATTTGTTTAATTAATTATTAATTTTATTTATTTATTTATTTATTTTTTTGAAGAGGATAAAAGACTGCAGCATATTTGCTACTGGCCGTTGCATAGGGAACATTTTGGTGAACAATTTGATACATTCTATGTAAGGTTTGAGATGATTGAACCGAAACAGCGACTCGTAAGTATATTTAATTTTTTTTTAATTATTTTTTTCATTTATTATTTGTATTTTGGAACGTGCTCATCATATTTTTGTGTGTTTTAAAATGCAGACATTTCCAGCAAATTTCTTGAAGTACCATCCGATGCATAGTTACACAAAGGTGATAATGAAACACCAAGACATTCAACAGGTCATGACCATAAGGATGGAAAAGCATACAGAGACTCCAAACAGGACTAACAATGTAAAAGTGTGTGGTGATTGGGATTATTTTGCTGAGAGATGTGGGTTTGAATATAAGAAAATGATCAGGTTCAGGTATATGTTCAACGTTGAAGATGTGTTATCTGATTCTGATATTGAGAGTGATTCAGATGTCGAATCTCAAGGTAATGAAGCATATCCAGTGTTCCATGTTTGTTAAATGAATATCAACGTATCAGTATCTTAGTTGGTTATGCAATATTTTGGTAGTAATCTGTCTAGTGTATATGAATGACGTAAGGATTAGGTAAGGGTATCGTTTGTACTAATGACTATAACTGGTAAGATGGATGTTGTGTTTTGGTATTAGCTGTGTTGTTTGTATATAGGGTGTAGTCTAGTTCCGTAAATTGTAGCTTACTAAACATGGGCCTCATAAAACAATGTGCCATGTTAATTTTGTAAACTTATTTTGAAGGTAAGTTGAAGCTGCATTTGCGTTTCTTTTTAGTATTGTTTTCTGATTTTGTATGTGTGTTTATTAAGTCAGTTTCCATCTGGGTAAGTTAGTTTACATTCACCTCATTTGAATATGCTTATTTCCTTATTATGATGGTATTGTTGGTTGAAATTTTCCTTTGTACTTAGTAGCTCATGTGAGCGTTAGGTATTTTGGCTTTTGAAGTCGTTAGTTTGTTGGTTTTCCTGGTGATTAAGCGCTTGAAGTAGCTGCGTTAGGTATTTTTTTTAAGGGTTGTTTTGGGTTTTTTTTGGGTGGTTCTTTACACTTAATATTGCTGAGATTATCCTTTTTAGATACATTAGGATCGAAGAAATCAGGTGTGTGTATTAGTGGATTTTTTAAGCACATTGGTAGGGTGATGTTTGAGCCTAAATTAGTTCCGTCAGGTCTGATTAACTGTTTTGCAGTTTATTAGTGTTGTCTGTTTTAAGTTACTTATGGTGTTTTTTGTTGACAGTCAGGATAATGGTAGATTTAAGTTGTGATTTATTTTAGTTTTTAAGTTTCATTTTTTCAGCATTCATGGTTATTAGAAGGTAAAGTTAGAATTGAGTATCTTGTTTATACCATTACTTTACAATGTGTAAAAGTTGAAACTCAATATACATATGTTTTATACGTATCGAATAAAATTTCACAGTTAACTTTGAATTGTATATGAAAAAAAATCAGGCACTTGACAATGAAAGAAACAAAATCCTGGAGATGCTGAATGATATATATTCTTAGTTTTTGCTCTTAATCTGCAATTAAAAAAAAACAAATTAGTTAATAAATATAATATTTTGAAATTAGTATATAAAAAGATTATATATTGTTTTCATAAAACATGAAGGATTAGTAGTTACATCTAAGTTGGTTGACGGTGTCATTAGATGCGAAATAAAGCTTCTTTATACACCACGTTTGTCGTTGTCGTTGTGTATTTTCCGTCTTCGTCGCAACACAATATTTTCAAACCCTTTTTGCTTTTAACTCTGGATACGGCGACGTAAAGTTGTCCATGTGAGAATACTGGGCGTTGTAGAAATATTTCGACCTGATTCAATGTCTGTCCTTGGCTTTTGTTAATAGTCATTGCGAAACACAAAGCAACTGGAAATTGTCTCCTGTTTAATTTAAATGGCATCTTCGTATCACTGGGGCTTAGGACCATTCTTGGTATTGCGCAAATCGTACCAACATTACCTCCTGATATTATCTTTGTTTCAATTATATTTACGCCCATTCTCAGTATCTGTAGTCTTGTTCCGTTGCATAATCCAGCCGTTGCGTCAATATTTCTCATGCACATAACTGGAGCACCTATCTTTAGTTTGAGAGTATGTTGAGGGAGTCCAGCAACTTTAATGCTATTAAGAAAGTCGTCTGTGTAAAGTGACTCATTAAAATTTGTGTCGACATCTGCAATTCCAACAGAATCTGAGCTTTCGTATGTTTTTTCTTGTCCTGGGATTAGCTCTAGCATTCGCTCATTTATCATATCTACAAGTGCGTGTGTTGGTGCAAGAATAGCTTTTTCCTGGAAGAAAGTTGGGTTGTAAAGGTTTGTTACCAAATCAGGATATGTTTCTTGAATAATCGAACCAATATGATCATCTGAATCTTTGATCAAAATATCTTCCGGAAGATCTATGTTTGTTTCTCCATCATTCTTACCCCCAATTGTTCCGTTTCCAATGCTTAATATCCAATCTGCAAAATCTTGAATTTCTTTCTTCTCCGAAATATTTGAACATGTTCCTAGCCTCATGTTTATAGTTAGCCGCATGACTTTGCAATGTTTCCACAAATATGAAGAGTTGATGGATGCGTGTACCATGTCTTGTCGGCTTCCGTTTGGAATAACAGGTAATATTTGACGAAAATCACCACCAAACAAAACTACTTTTCGGCCAAAAGCGTTATCTGAAGGTGTAGAAGGGTCAGTCCTGCAGATGTCACGAAGTGTTCTATCAAATGCTTCATAACAATGTCTATGTGTCATTGGAGCCTCGTCCCATATTATCATCTTACACTTTCTTATTAATTCTGCAAGGTCACTATCTGCTGAAATATGACACATGGAGTCGTCGACTACATTTATCGGTATAGCAAATCTAGAATGGGCTGTTCTTCCTCCTTCCAACAATAATGCTGCAATACCACTTGATGCTACGTTTAACACTATCTCTCCTTTGGACCTTAACGCAGCGGATAAAGTTTTGTAAAGGTATGTCTTTCCAGTACCTCCATAGCCATAAACAAAAAACATTCCCCCTTTGTCAACGGTAACTGCATCTATTATTGTCTTGTATATTCCTTTTTGTTCACTTGTCAGTGTGGTGTATAGCCTTTGATGCTCTTTATGTAATGCTTTTTTGTCGTATTTCAATTCATCATATACCAACTTGTTATACGTTGCCATCGTGTACATTTCGTTTGGGTACGGCATGTTTGGTATATGTTTTAGGCTTTTGTTGTTACAAAGTAGCATGTGTTCAATGTATGTAAGGCATATGTTTTTCCTTTCTTCGTCAGAAAGTTCCAAATCTGAAAAATACAATAATTGCTAATAATTTTTAACATATTTAATTAATTTAATAAATTTTTAAAAAATATTACATAACAAAATAATTATGGGTGTATATATAGTTATAAAGTTACATACCTGGATTGTTATTCTTTACACGCTCAACTTGTAGAACATCATCAGCCAAGACATGCCATGTTTTTTCGTAAACAATCTCTGGACGAGACATGCTATCTGTCATAATCAGCATCACGAAAAAAGTTCTTAAATAATTTCTGGTTCCCCAATAGCTTGCTTCGATTAACCCATCAATATATTCCTTATCATCCTCTAACAATCCACGAGCTTGACACGCGTCCTTGTAGGTTGGGTATACCACGTTATCATATTTCTTAAAGTCAATCCAATCCGTTGCTCCTCTCACCTTGTTTAGTAATACTCATAGATAAAACAATTCTCCAAATGAAGGAGGCACATGATGTACACGGCCAATAGATGTACCTTTTTGTCTTGGGAGCCATTTTCTATCCTCCTATATCCATACAAAATGTGATGGAATCTCATGATAAAGAAGCTTTCTAGCGTCTTCGTTTGTCTTGTTTAACTCCATCCATGCTATGAACTTAGATTCATTAACTGACGCCTTATCCAGCGTAAAGTCAAGACTTTCTGTTGCGTCAAAAATAACTGTCTGTTCGCCTTGCAAGTGAAATGGTAACCTTTCAACAGGTGGAAATCTGTAGTGTATATCAAATCCGTAAATTCTCCATGCTGCCTCACATGGAGAAAGATATCTACAATCGTAGTAATCTTTAATTTCGTCTACTTCCACGTCCTCTATAGCAGCAGTTACTCTATCTGGTCCTTTATTTATATACTTGAACAAATATTTTATGGATCCAAGCTGGTTGCACCATTCGACATTTATATGAGATTGGTAACGTCGCAACAATCCTGGGTTGTACGGTACTACATATCCATTATGCAAGTCTATGTTGCTTTTTTTTATAGTAGATCCGTCGTTTCTTCTTTTGTATATTGCGTAACCAATCTCATCAACAAATGTTTTGTCGTTAAATTGCTTTGGGAATTTCCTTGTGCACCTGTTGTTTATCGTGCAAGGACAGGTTGGCCGATCAGCGCCACATGGTCCGTGCATCATATGATCGGTCACTATTTGATAAAGTTCCGCGTCTTCATTTTTGTCGGGTATCTCGCACGAAATAAACTTATCAATTTGTGCCGGTGTAATGATCTTGTCTTGTTGTTCCAAGAATAGCAATATGTTAGCATGTGGCAACCCTCTTTTTTGGAACTCGACAGTGTAGACAGCTGTTTTAAATAGACGATGTTAATAATATTATGAAATAAAATAGTTTTTTAAACTAATACTGTTAGAAAGTTATTTTCACGAATTTGTTACCTGCTTTTAGATGTCCAAAGTAACTCTTGTCTTTGAAGTCTTTCATTAGGGAGTCTAGCTTTTGTTTGAAAACTCTTGTTATTATGTCTGGTCGATCTTCGGGCTTCAATTCTTGTTTACTAACGTACCGTGCAATCTCTGGCCATTTTGGGTTGCAAGTAAATGTTATAAAAAGGTCTGGGTATCCATATACCTTGCAAATGCTCATTGCATCTAAATAATTTTGCATCATATATCTTGGGCTCCCTGTATATGATGACGGCAATACAACCTTCTTTCCTCGGAGTTTTATACCTGTGTCTTCCTCATCTGCTAATTGTACCAATTTGGAGTAAATCTCACTTCTTAAATCCTTCTGTTGGTTTCTAATATATGACATTCTTTCACGCTCTATCATAGTGTATGCGTCGACAATAAATTGTTGACACAATCTCCTTGCATTCAACACCATGGAAAAAATATTTGATCTGTTTTGTAAGTGGTATGCAAAATACTCTCGCATTGATACTCTTGTTTTTTTGTTTGTTGGTGTTTGATCTGTGATTCCTTCGTGGTATATATCTGTCCAATATCTGTCTTCACCATAAGGAAATAACAGTGGGTATTGTAAGGGAAGATATGAAGGGTGTAATTCACTTATTCTTTTTAGCCCACCTTCTTGCATGTGAAGAATTATGTCCCTGTCGTTAGTCAATGAGTCAAAGTCCCCTATAATCAATGCAGCAACTTCAGAAGCGGTTGGTAGGTTATACTCTCGTCCATCACGTATTTTTCTACCAATAAGCCTTAGCTTTAGTTTTGTTTCATCATTTGCTGTGAGTAAGCGTTCTCCCGCCATGCGAAATTGAGCTACTAATGGATTGATTGTATCAAGCATGTCTCGTATCTCAACTGTCAGGTCGTGGTCTATTACATTGTTGGTGCTACTACCGGGTTGGTCATTACTGTAGGAAAAAAAATTTGAAGATTAGAATCTCAATTTTAATGTTAGTTTTGTCTCAAAAAATGTAGTTTCTAAAACAGTAATGTACCATATATGAAGTTAATTTAATAAGTTAATCGTACCTGACGCAGTTAATTCTGTTTTCTACTTCGTTATCAGTGTCGTAAATATAAAGCTGTGCAAAACTGAGAGGTTTCCCTTCCTCTGGTAGCAGAGTTCCTATCGTATGGTAATTTTCACCCTGTATTCTGTAACAATATGAACCATGTCCTTCGTTTACTGACGTGTCTTGTTTAGCACCCATAGACGTGAATGAGAACATTGAATTATAACGTCTAATATTATCTTTGAAGTTTTTGCTTTTCGGATGATTGCCATTGATTAGGTCCATTAGCAAATCAGGTGGATTATGCCTTTCGTTTCCTAGCTTTACTTTCCCTCTTCCACAACAAAGTGAATATGAACCTGAAGTTGAGTGTGTGATTCCGACCATGCTTTCAGCATGCCATAACAACGCGTCACAAGATTCACAACGGAAAACGGGATCACCATGATCATTGTAATCTGTAATACATAATTTTAGATAGTTTTCACAACAATTAAATAAAAGTGATTAAAAAAACTTTTGTTTTTATTATTAACTTTTTATAAAAAACTTGTAATATAGATTATATATACCATTACAAATACCAACAAATGAACTGTTGGTTTCACCATTTGTGTTGTTCATTATCTTCATTTTGATTCGGTTAGATTTTCGTCTAAATGGTTGCACAACTGTCGATGTGGTTGTAAAATTAGAAGAGCTTCCTGTTATATCTGCAACATACAAATTTATGTTAGTAATATTGGACTCAGATTTGGTTATTTGTATTTATATTTGGTAAATTGGGTTACATGTTTTGTTTTTGGAGTTTTTAGGACCACCGCAGCGACGAATTGCAATGTTTGTTGTTCCAGTTGATACACCTTCGTTTGTGACATGAATTTGTTACTTGTATTGTATTTGACTCTACTTGTGAGATATCGATATTTAGGTTGCATGATGTACGTGTTGATGTTTCCTCATTTTCTTGACCTGTGTAAACATTAGCAAACATGTATGTATTTCTTTTTATGTTGCTCATCATATTCCTGTATATACATATGTAAAATAAATTTTGCTACACTTACGGTTTTGTCTTGGTTTCTTTGGTGGCCTACCTCTCACTCTTGGTGTTAAGTCTATGTTCTCCCTTACGAAACCTTATTGACCAACATAAAAATTAGTTTACATTGTCCATTAAATGATGTATGCAAGTTTTTTATTGAGTAATAAAAAACAATAACTGAATAATTAATAACAACATAATCTTACTTGTTTCTGAAACATAATCTGCAATTCTTTTTTTCCCTTTTTTTTCATTTGCTGAAACATTACCTGAAGTTGTTTTTTGGCATTGCGTTTCAGAATTACTTGGATATGAGTAACCTGCAGACATAAATGATACATATATTTGTTTCAAATGAATACGTCTGTTATTGCTTAGGCTTATAGTTTTAACAATTTCCAGGTAAATACACAAATACAGAATTTTTCATATTATATACTGATTGTGTGTTTTGAATTTGCTTATTTCATGATGAATAACATAATAAGTTAATGTTGTTTCTGTTTTGATACTTAAACAGGTATAAATTACATATGTAGATGACTAATAAACCATTTAACTTTTTCATATAACTCAGTTATGGCTGTTTAATTATTACTAATCTTTTAACGTGTAGGTTGATAATTCATAACATATGTAAAATACTGTTAATATGAGAAAAGGAGTCACTTTTGTTTGTAAAACTAATTTCGTCAATGATGTTTTTAACAAACAGCTTGTAGCTGATTCTGACTGACTAAACATCAATTTGAATTATGCTATGTTAACATAAGCGTTGTAGTAATTGTTATAACACCTGGTACAGTTATGGATCTGATTCGGAACTATATCATTTGTGTTTTCTTAACATTATGAGTTTCTTACTGTCTCACACACTACCTTTATTTTGAAGTTAAGTATTTAACAAACACATGTTGAAGACCAGAATGTGGAAATCAGTCAAAACAATTCCAATTATGGGTGTTGTATGTATTTAAGTATTTCCAACTTGGTTATGTTTTCATGTGTTGATAAAAGTGTATGTCTTAAATTGTGTGTAACTAAACTAAATTGATACTATTCTCAAGATAATAATACAATATTATCAGCAACCTTAACAATAGGCTTTCTAAGCATATGCTACAATTTGTAGTAAACTTACATTACACAGTCTTAGACTCATAAAGTTTTAATAAAAAATGCCTGTTGAACATGCTTAATATATCGACTATTATTATTCATAAGTTCTTCTAATCCTTGTAACTGTCTATAATACAGCTTAAACAACAAAGGGAAGCACCGGACGATTGCAAACTACCATCTTTTATGTCTGTAAACTTAAGATGTTGAATTATTTTATAAAAAATTAAAAAAACAATATACATATAAATGCAAGTTTATTAAATCTTAAACTAACAGATACTTACAATGTTTATAAGTATCAAAAACAACATACAAAGTGTTTTCCATTGGTTATGTGTGTGTCTACTTTTTAAAGTCATATTTAAGTAGAATACACTTACTCAAACTTGGGTTGATCTTAATTTTTGGTCCGCTTCGACGACGTTGTAAGTTGTTTTCCTCACCTTCCATGTTGTTGTTAACAATATTTATTGTCTTCTTATATTAACCTTTTCACTTGTAGCTGCAAAAAAATCATACAAACACATACTTATAACTTTATTTATCAATAATTTGTATTCAAAAAATACATGCCGATTGTTTCTTTTGTATGCACCTTTGTTTTTTTGTATGCTGATTGTTTTTTTTTTAGAATAGTCGACCAATTGATAATATATATTTTAAGTAAATATTCATTGTGTAAATCTAATTATATGTACAAAAAAATTTTAAAAGGAAAGAGATAAAGTTTCTAATTATTATTGTGATAATTATCAATTGTTTTATATTTTACATACATATCAACAGGTTTATAAATTGTTTTTTATTTTTAAAAGTTTTGCCTTATTATGGCGTTTTTAAGTTTTGTACAAAAACATTGGTAATGTTTGTTAAAATTTATAACCTTTTACACATATATTATAACACTTTTTTATTTTCAAAATATAAAAACAACTAAAAAAGGGAGGCAGGGATGTCCTGGGTGAACCAAGGGTCGAACCCAGAACCTCAAGCATTCTGAACCTTCTAACACACACACACAATCCAATAGCGCCCTTGGGTCTTTCTCGTAATACATCTCATAATTTAATCTTATATATAAATTTTTTTCTTTTAAGTTTGAATGTGTGTTTTTCATCCTTTTTTGCAACTTATTTGAAGATGTGTTTATAAATTTTTTTATAGATTACTTATATAATAAATAATTTTTTGAAATAAATAAAGATTTATGAAATTACTTTTCTTATTTTATAATTATTAACGTTGTATTTTTTTTTTTGTTAGATAGGAAACAAATTTTAAAAATATTTTGTTGTTTTAAACAATTTCCAATTGCATTTTATATATTTTTATGTATATAGATAGACAATCTAAAATTCAAATGTATCACAAACATTTAATTAATGAATAACAAATTTATAATGAAACTTACGTAAACATAATATAAAACTTAAATTCCTAAAATTTCAATAATTTATTGATAAAGTTAAATATATAACGTAAAACATATCGAATAATAAATAACCAAAACGCAAAGTATCTTATAATATAAAAATAAAGATGAAGGAGATGAAGTCTTGATAAATTTTAAAAAGGATTTTTGGTTCCTTTTGTCTGTGGTTTCTAGAAAGAGTAGTCACTGTCTTCATCACTTGAGGAATAATAATCTAAAGAATCGTCATTTATAAAGCTATTGTTATTTTCTCCATCCGATACAGATCTAACACTGTACATGTCAGAATCATATAAATATTCTCCACTATCATCTGATCCCTTCATATCTGACCATGTTTCAGGGTAAATGTAATTTTGCATGTTCCCTTCTTCTTCATCTGTATATTCATCAAGCTGATTAAATTTTTTTTCTTCATTTATAGATTGATCGTAAATTTCTTCGTTATCATTCACATTGGATAATGTGTGATTGTCAATGAACTTTTGTATTTTTGTTTCTTCTTCATCTGAATCTTCATCAACAATGGTAAATTTGTGGACTTTCTTAAAGGTTGCGTCTTTTTCTTTAGCTGAACATTTAAAGATTGTAGGTTCTTCATTGAAAGTTTCCTATGTTGAAAACAATAGTAATTAAAAATACTGAAATTGTATTATTTGAATTTCTAAATGGAGATTAAAAGTTTAATTAAATTTAAACTTACTGAATCATCAATTTTGTTACTCAAATATGCATTCTTGTTTATCTTTTGAATGCTTGTTTTTTCCTTTTCATCTTTACCTGTTTCATTTAAAAACAAAAAAATGTTACTTTATGGTATATATTATGCAAAAATTGTTTATTACTTAATAAATAGGGACTAAGATCCTCTCTAGTAGTGGATACAACTTGAGTCAAGTTAGGCTATTGTGAACCATTAGATTTAATCCAATGGTTCAAATCAAAAGAAGTTATTTTCATTTGAGCCATTAGATCAAATCCAAAAGCTCATAATTACACAACTTGACTCAAGTTGTATAACACAACTTGAGAGGATCTTGCTCCAATAAAAAGTACCTGATGATTGTAGTTGATCGGGGATGTCAGTACCAAATGATATTATATTTTCACCAATATTGTTTTCATATGTATACCCTTTTGTTATTTTACGACGTTTGGTACTTCCACAAATATCCTATAATGAAAAGATATAAGATATAATTCGTTTTACAATAATGCAAATATATATTTAATTTAACTTTCACCTGATCATCGTCCGAAGAATCAATGAAGACAACATTTCTTTTTAAGTTTAAATTTTTTTTCACTTGTGTAGCATTTGTTCCTGAAAAAATTTTAAAAAAACAAAAAAAACATTTGTTATGTATATGTTATTTTAAAATAGATAATATATTTATATTTATTTACCTGATGATTGTTTAGCAACATTTCTCATGTCCTACAAAATAAATCAAAATGATTACTTTAATAATAATAAAATTTTAAATTATGTTTTTTTTTTCTATTAAACACATACCACTTCATCATCGGACGAATCAATGGTAATAACATCTTCCTTGCATTTTTCATTCTTCATCAATTGTTTAGGATTTGATCATGTTAATGATTACAAATATTAATCACCAAATATACATGATTAATCTAAATATTTACAATGCATATAAAGTTTATTATATATATTCATATACTAACAATCAAAAATTATATTCTTCATCAACTATTATGATATGTTATAATCTGTTTCAATTATAGTTTAAAATATCAACTATAAAAATTAATTTTAAAGTAGTAAAAAAACATTGTAAAGTAGAGTTACACATAACTTTGTTTACCTTGATAGTAAGTATCAAACATAAGAAAAAAAATGGTTGAATCAAACAATATTGATCCTGGAATGTAGTTTCATGTGTTTTTAAGTTTATGTTTGCATGTATGTATACAAAATTTTACGCAAACTTCATAAGCTGATTGAACAATTATTATATCGAGCAAGATTGAATGAGGTTAAAAAGGGTTTTCTTAGTTGTGGGACAGAGGTTATGTCAAAAACAATCTTTTCAGAAATATATAAACATAAAGATTAAACTAAAACATCAGGTTATATCAAATAAACAATACGTAATTGTTAAACTTGCATCAAATCTATATCTATTATGATATGTTATAATTTGTTAGAATTATAAATGGTTGAATCAAACAATATTGAACCTGGAATGTAGTTTCATGTGTTTTTAAGTTTATGTTTGCATGTATGTATACAAAATTTTACGCAAACTTCATAAGCTGATTGAACAATTATTATATCGAGCAGGATTGGATGAGGTTAAAACGGGTTTTCTTAGTTGTGGGACAGAGGTTATGTCAAAAACAATATTTTCAGAAATATATAAACATAAAAATTAAACTAAAACACCATGTTATATCGAATAAACAATACGTAATTGTTAAACTTGCATCAAATCTATCTCTATTATGATATGTTATAATTTGTTAGAATTATAGTTAATAATATGAAATCAAAAGTTAATTTTAAAGTAGTAAAAAAACATTGTTTACTACACTTACACTTAAGTTAGTTGACCTTAATAGTAAGTAACAAACATAAGCAACAAATATTTAATCAAATTATTTATCCTGGAACGTAGTTTATTGTGTTTTTAAGTTTAGTTTTGCATGTATGTATGTAAAAGTTTATGATAACTTCATAACCTAAAGGAACAATTATTATATCGAGGATGTTTGGCTGAGGTCAAAACGGGTTATTCTGTTAGTGGGTCACAGGTTAACTCAAAAACAACCTTATCACAAACATATATACATACACATTAAATTCAAAGAGCAGGTTATATGGATTAAACAATATGTACTTGTTAAACTTGCATCAAATCTATCTTTATGTTTTTTGTTTCAGTGTAAAAATTTTGATAACCAAAACTTACTTTAACTTGAAAACATTATGCAATTTAAGTTAAAAAAGCTGATGTCCATTTTTTTCTTTTCTTATTAACAGTTTTATAACCTGTATATCGTCAATCATACTTCTCATGAATAAAACTAATAAACATAACATAAAACATAGTAGTAATATTTATGAAATAAACTACCCATGGATACAGGTTTACCTTTGTTGACAATCATAACTGGATTGTTTCCTTTGTTGGTTTTTGAAACAATTAGAGTTTTTTTCCCTGGATGCATCTTTGTAGCCGATTTCTGTATACCCTTAGTATTGAGTTTTTGGTTTTCTGTTAACAATATGTCGTATATATAGAGACTTACAGATTAGGTTTCAATTATAAAAAAATATAATAATTATGATTTATCCAAATATATATTAAGAAGTCATACCAAAAATAGTTTATGATAAATTTTAAATTCTATAAAAAAAAAATTTATTAATATTTATCTTTTGTATTTAATACAATAAATTATACTAATTATTATGAGTTTGATGTTTAATTTTATTTTCCTAATCAAAGTCAAACATGTTAAAATCTGGCATACTTATTTAATCTTCTTTTACCAATACTGTATAAAACTTCATCTTCATTACAGAAAATCAAAAACCTAACAAAAGCTGTATCCACAAACCTGTTTAAGGTTTGTTTTGAGGTATCAATTGGATTTCATATTTTTTTAAAATGGAATTGTAGGTAGTTAATAGTTCTAACATCATCTTTTTTCAATATTATTCCAATTTCGATTACATTTAGATGCTTAATTTGTGGCTGCAATATGGATTCTCAGCACAGTACATGGTCTGCATATCCGAAATTCACACAAGTGTGTTATGTTTATCATTTTAATTTGTTTAATATTAGTGCCGTTAATCTGAAACTTTACATGAGTGTTGTTGGTTTGATATGCTACTTATCTAAGTTTTTAAATGATTTTTACAATAGCTTATTCATCCTTTTTTAGCCTGTTTATTGATCCTATCCACAATACTCAACCATTTTATCACATATAATAATCATGTTATAAGACAGTAATGTCAATGCCATTATTAATACTCACCCATTTTATCACATATATTAATATCTTCTTAAACAACTTACTTGTTGTAGTTTTTTTTGCATGGTTGTAGTTGCCAATCTCTAAACTACATAAATCAGCTTTCAGTCTTGTTGAAATGTTTGTCTCATAAAAATTGACAAGCTTTTCTCTAACTAACTTCCACTCATGCTCTATGTTGTTACCTTGCTCATATTCATGAATTGAATCAGGTGCAATTCCTATAAAAAATAAATCATAATTGCTTAGTAATATATTATGCCAATTTATCAAAATAAAAAGCTTAATAATGATGAATATATCTTTATACTTTGTTAATCTGTGTATGCAGTAGCGATAATGGAGTAGTGCAGAGGTGGGGTCTTTATTTTTATCAATTTCAAAGGTACAATTATGATCTCCCACTTTCTTTACACATATTGATAGATCTAAGTTATAAGATAAGTTATTTACCATTAGCAAGATCTTATGAGTTTAGCAACATCACAGTTTTAAATGTTTTTATTAAACACATATTGTAGTAGTTTGCTCAAGATCTTAAATCTCAAAGCTTGTAAGACACTTGTCAATATCCGCAATATTGATCGACTCCCTAAACTTGACACTTTCATCCTATGGTATTGTATTAGTTTAACTGATGTATGTAAAACCATAAGACGCCTCAAGAATCTTGCTAAATTCAACTTGACAGGGTGTAAGAAACTGTATAAGGCTTCATCGAATAATAAGTACGTGAAACTGGAAAGGCTCAAGCCACCTTGCTATCAACTCCAACATACTTTATAAGTGGAATGTTCTTGATATCCAGTGTTGGTAATTCAGTTGCATATTGAGTACTTTCAGTTGGTCTTTATTCAGGTTACATTTATATTTAAGATCATTGATCATCTTCTTTTACTGAATGAATTAGTTGATGTTGTGCAATTATTTGGAATTGGCTTATAAGAACATGAATTCTTGCTGTAGATAGAACAAACATTGCATCACTGTTTCATATTTGTATTCACTTATAAATATAACATAAATAAAATAATACCAAACTTGAATACCTAAAAATTGTTTATTTTATTAATAAACTTAAGTAGAGAATGTAAAAACATATGAAATCCTAAAAAACCAAGTATTTTTTTAAAAAACAAAAACAAACGAACAGTTCAAATAAACTTAAATATGCATGACGAAGATGTGTTATTGTTATATTTTAAGGGTCTTGTTCCAACTTCACTGACACTAACTTCATGCTTGGGTTTAAATCTTCAACTTCATCTTCGGTGTCATAGTCTGATAAATCAATGATCTCAATGTTGTTTGTCTTTTCATTTGCAGATTGTTGTTGACAACTACTTCCTATAACATTCCTTGTAACATCGTCTCCTATATTCTGTATTGTTAAGGAAAATAAATTACAAATGATAATTTATAATCGTATAAATTAAAAAATGAAAAAACAAAAAGTAAAAACAAAAAGTATTAAACCTCATTCTCTTCCAAGTGTGGACTTGCAATGCAATCTTCTTCATCGTCTAATACCTCATGAATCTCAGCTGAAGTAGTTGACGAGTCATCTTCTAAATCCTGTAATGTTTAGAGTAAAAGAGTTTAAAAAAAAATTAATGTTTATTAACAAATTATTTACAAACAAAAAGTAACAAACCTCATTCTCTTCCATGTTTTCACTTGCAATGTCATCTTCACAATTCTGTAATATTAATTTTAATAATTTATACAAAATATTTAAACATTATAAATCAAAAAAATACAAACATAATATTTTTTACCTCATTATCTTATATGTTTTGACTTGCAATGTCATCTTCTTCATCCTAATTGTATATTTCAAAAATAAAAATTTGTAAAAACAAATTGATTTTTAGACGTACATGTTATATAATATATATACATAATATAATGTATCATACCTCATTCTCATTCAACTCAGTGGTATACTCTTCATTTTCTTCGATGTTTTCACTTGCAATTTCATCTTCTTCATCCTTTGTTGTTTATTAGAAATACATAAATTAGTAAATACAAATATATTTTTAAACATCCATGTTGCTTAATATTAAAAAAAAAATGTATCATACCTCATTCATCTCATTAGATTCATTGCTATACTCTTCATCTTCTCCCTATTTTATATTATTTAAAAAAACATTAAACTATATACAATTTTAAAAATATAGTAGTATTATAAAGAAGCTTTTTTTAAAAAATAACATTACCTCAGAAACCAAAAAACCATTTTTGAAGTAGTTTATTGTTTCTACATCTTCAGTAACCTTTTCGGCACGATAAATATGGCTATTATTATTGTGGTTAAATTCAGTATACTTAATCTTAAACAGATATTGTTTGCCAATAATCTGATTAAGATCGTCTGGAAAGTACTCATTAGTATCCATGCCATGCTTTTCCATAATCTCCCATGCGGATAATTTGGTCATCTTAAAAACATTGTTGTCAAAAATGACAACTTGGGCAGATCCACTATCATCAAAAATTCTAACAATAAGCTTGAACCTATAATTGTTAAATAACACAAATTAATTTTTTTTTCATAAAATATAATTATAAAAAATGCAAGCATAAAAAAATCATATCGAGATACAATGGCATATGTTTCTCCATGTTTTTTACAATGCCATAATTGTTTTTTGTTTCTTGAAGAAGAAGATGATTTCGTTGGAATAGGAGAAACCTTCGAGTTACATGCTTTGCACGCAGTATAAGCCCATCCACTTTCATATTGAATGCTGTGTAATGTTGCATACACAACACAATATGTTTCCTATATTTAAGGTAAAACTTAATGTCAAAAATAAAATTATGAAAAACTAATAATACTTTTATAATACAAAAATAAAGATAAAAGTTTATTCAAGTGAATGTGTTCTTACCGGTTCAATAGTACGTATCATTCCAACCATTTTCTTTAAGCAACCTTGCATGAACTCGGCAGGTGTAACAACATGATTCTCTTGATTGTGGATTCCAATTTTAAATTCACTTGCATCATTTCCATGGTGTGCTTCGTACCTTAAATATAAATGACATGTAAATAAAATAATTTAAGTATAACTATTATTAGGATAGCATTTTTTTAATAAACCTCTTAACAATTTACTTACCTTTTTCGAAAAGAAGTCAATGGAGTAAGATCTCTGTTAAAGAAAATCCTTGTTCCAAATAGAGCATTGTGAACTGCTGGCTTGTCTACATAGTTAAAAAAACGTATTTAAGCATAATTAAAAATAAATAATCATAATATAATACACTTTTATGTGATATAATTTTAAAGGAAAATATACTTACTGTTCCAATATTTTATCTTTGCCAAAATCATTAGAATGTCAAGGTGTCCAATTTTATCAAGTTTATTAGCATAGTCATTCCACATGAGTGCATATTTGTCCCAAAAAGTACATTCCAATCTCAAAGATCTGCACCATATGATTACAATATATACTTAACATACAGTTATATTAAATTTTATATTTATTTGTAACAAAATTACGTCATTGTACTTACTCAGCATCTTCAATCACAACAGTCCTTCGAACTTTTGCACAACCATATCCATTGACAGCCACAATATTACCAATGGATACAACAGTACCAACAACATCTAAAAAAAACAGTTAATTAAAATAAGTAAGACATGTGTATATAATTTAATACTTAATCATAGATAAAATACATACCAACACATTCATGTTCATGATATTCCTTATTTGTGTCCAAAATACGTGAAAATGGCTCCTCGACAAAACCAGTAAAGTTCTCATCAATTTGTTCAATTCTCGTCACTTCAGTACCTTTATAAAAGGCTACTTTCCATTTATTAGGTAACAATGGGAGTCTTCCACTATTTTCAATAACTCCAAAATTAGAGATGATATAGCACAGTCCCTCTTGAAGAAGAGGTTCAAATTTGAACATCCATTCTTGCTTGACGTAAAGCTGAATTCTATTTGACTGTATATTCATTATAAACAGTTATATTTTGTATAAAAAACTAAAAAAATGCAAACAAATTAAAAATATAAATTACCTGCTCATCTTGGAAAATACAATCCAAACTATATGGATTATGTATTTCATTAATTTTATGTGAATGCCAAAAAGATATACACCTCCCTTTAATTGACATGTTAGCAATCATAGGGTTAATATCTTTAATTGGAGTTATTGTTTTTTCCTTCATCTTTAGCCTTGTAATTATACAAAAACATCAACCTTAAATAATCTATTTAAATAACAATGGAATTTCCATTATTTTTGTAAAAATAAACTTACCTGGTGTAGTAGTCTTTAAGTTGGATACATTCATCCGAGTATTTTGTTTTTTATGTGATTTTGATACTGTAAAATAATAAACAAATTTTAACAAACAAATAATTACTAATCAAATTATATATATACAAAAAAATAACTACTAATCAAACCTTCTTTTTCTAATGTAGTATCCAAAGCCCGCTTTGTTCTTTTATGACTACTTAAACCTGTTGTTATACACAACAAACAATGTCTTTCTTAAAATAAACAAATAATAACATGTATCTATTTAAAAACAAAAGGATATTCTTATGAAATTTAACCTGCTTGAGAAATTCCATTAGTATTATCAAGCACTCCAATTTTTCTGGGATTATGTTTAGCAATTTGCTTTACTGGTAAACTTAATCCTTTAGTCACAAACAATACATGATTAAAAATCAAATAAATTTTACCACGTATTCAAAAACAATATACCCTTCAATATAAATGCAAAATATACCTGTAGATTGTTGATGTTTACCAACTTTTGTGGATTCTGAAGCTAAACCTGATAATTAATAACACAAAATGTTAACATTTTAAGATCTTTATAAAGGTATTATTCTTTAAAACTACATATGAGGAACTCTTTTAAAGGTTAAACATAAGCAACATATACTGTGTCAAACACCTTAAGCAATTTTATTACTATAAACTACATACACACCCTCCAATTGCACCAAAAATAAGTTTGTAACCGCAAATATAATTTTGAAGTCATAAAAAAAAACAACATATACACTGTCAAACGCCTTTACTAATTGCAACCCTATATATTAACTGCCCATGCTACAAATACCTCAAATATCAGTTTATAAGGTCAAATATAATGCTTATTAGAGGGCCAAAACACACAGACACTTAATATTATAGTTTATTGTCACATGTACAACAACATAAGCAGTCAAATATAATGCTTATTAGAGGGACAAAACCCACAGATAATTAATATTATAGTTTACTGTCACATGTACAACAACATAAACATTTGTAATCATAAAAACTACATATTCAGCTTCCACAAATATTAACTTATAAGGTACACTAAAAATCTGATAAAAAACTTAAAAAAAACATGGACTGGACATAAGTGAATTGCTGATGCAGTGTAAAAAAAATTACAACAAAACCACATAAACATGTTTCACAAAGTGTTTTTAACAAAAAAAACCAATGATCCATAGTATGTCCTACGAATCAAACATATTAAATCCTGTAAACTACGTATACAGCTTCCAATCATTGATTGTGCAGACTGTCAAACGTCTTTACCAATTGCAACCCTATATATTAACTGCCCATGCTACAAACACCTCAAATATCAGTTTATAAGGACAAATATAATGCTTATTAGAGGGCCAAAACATACAGACACTTAATATTATAGTTTACTTTCACATGTACAACAACATAAGCATTTGTAATCATAAAAACAAAGTGTTTTCAAACACAAAAAACAACTTACACAATGTATTAAAAAGTGTTAAAAACAGATTATACAATGTATACTATATCCAACAACTTTAGCAATTGTAATAATATAAACTACGTATTCAACAATTGTACACAAATACACTTTTACCTGTTAACACTGTCAAATACATACCACATAATATTTACAGACTAACACAATTCCATACTATGTATATGTTACTGTTACTGTTAATAATTGACATCTAAACATAAATCTGCTATATATGCATACTAACAATGATCCACATTGGATTATCAAAATAGATACCTTATACCTGACCAGGAAGATCAGGCATTCCATCATCTGAATAATCAAAGAAACAAAGTTTTTTAAGGAAGCATAATATATGGCGTTACGTAAATCGTAAACCTATATTTTCTTGTAGAAATCCATAATTTTGTTTACATGCAGTAGTTCAGTTAAGAATTTTTGCTGTCAAGATATCCTCAACAGACTATCAACTACACGTTAAAACAATATATATGTTCTTATCCTAATTATAAGCATTAAGCAACATATTAAATCCTGTAAACTACGTATACAGCTTCCAATCATTGATTGTGCAGTGTTAAAAACAGATTACACAAACTGTTTTCAACCAACAAAAACAACAATGTATAGTATATCCAACGAATTTATTTGTATTCAAAAACAATATACCCTTCAATATAAATTTTATACAAATACACTTTTACCTGTTAACACTGTTAAATATATACCACATAATATTTACAGACAAACACAAATCCACAACCTGTACTCATTCAAACATAATATGTATATGTTATAATAATACAAATATGCTATATATGATATATATGTATATGTTATATAATACAACCTGTGCCACATAATAATAGACATCTAAACATAAATCTGCTATATATGCATACAAACCAGATGTGGAACCTTTTTGGATTCTGTTAGCTTTACTCTTGCATCCTATAAATTATAAAACATAACGGAGTTAAATTACATGCATATAACTAAGATTATTCAAAAACATTCATATAACATTACTATAATATAAAAGTTTTTAAAAAACCTGTTGATGGAGAAACAACATTAGTAGCAGCTACTTTAGGATTGTTAACTTGGTTTCCTTTTCTTATTTTCTTACCTTGACTCTTCATTCCTGAAAATTTTAAAACATACTGAATTTTAATTACATTCATAAAATTAAAATATAACATCATAATTAAAAAAAAAAAAAAAAAAAAAAAAAAAAAAAAAAAAAAAAAAAAAAAACCTGTTGATATTTTCTTACCTTCAATGTTCATTCCTGAATATTATAAACATACTGAAGTTTAATTACATGCATAAAATTAACATAAAACATAATAATTTAAAAAAAAATAAACCTGTTGATGAGAATATAAAAACCTACCATTGTGTTGAACATTATTATCTTTGTTTCCTTTGGAAATCCTTAAACTTTTTCTTAACCTGCCTTCATCTTTTTGGGAATTCATTCTTGTATCAGATATCTATTAACAAACAAAAAAAACTATATGATATCTGATAAAAAATTCTGTAAAACTTAAACTCGACAAAAAAAAAAAAAAAAAAAAATCTACACCTGTAAAACAAAAAAAACGATATTCTCACCTATTATACTCAAAAGTCGATTATAGTTTTAGGGATAATTAGGTTTAGGATTAAGATATTAGGGTGTATTTATACAAAAAAAAATAGGTTAAAAATATATATGGTATATTTATCTTTTAAGTAATATATATCATAATTTATTTTAGTTGTTATCTTCAAAAAATACATAACTAAAATAAAATTTACAGAATTTTTTATAATATCCTTATATATATTGATTTGAAAACTATAAATCAAAAAACAATCTACCCTAGTGGTAAGTTGTTTACAAAACACATGAATGACCCAAGTTCAACTCCAACAAATGTCTTCTTTTTAGTAAAAAAATTTTAAAATTCGAAAATAACAAAAAAAAAACGAAATTTACAATTTATTTAAAAAAAAATGTACATATATTAATTAAAATGCCACATGTCATTTATTAAATAAAAAAATGCCACATAAGTATAATGACGACATGGAAATATGACTTGGCATTATGGGATACCAAGTGGCATTTTATGTGGCATGCCTCCTCTTATATATAATGTATATAGATATATATATAAGTTTAACGATAATCAAGGTAAAATATTTTTAAAACACTTAAAATGATCAAAATACTCGTTTTTATGAAGTAATGACAAGTTTTTAAGTTTTCTAAACTTTTCCTCAAATTTACACTTTTTACCCTTAAGTTTCAAAATGTACGAGTTTAGTCCCTCAACTTTGAGAAATTGACACTTTTTACCCGAAACTTATTTTATATCAAACTTTCCGAAATTGACAGTTTTAGCCCCTTAATGAAACTGTTTTATGAAAACTGCCCCCAAGATACACTTTAACGCATTTAAACCTTAAGGTTTCCAACTTTACACTTTCAACCCAAAAGTTTCATTATAACTAGTTTTGTTATATTACAAGAACAGTCCTTGTAGTTTCGTTTCATACATGCACACGTATATATCTAACCTTTAACTTTCGAATACGTACATGTTTAGTCCCTAGATTTCCCATGCAAATTATTTAACTTACAAATCACCCCTTTACTTTAGAAAAATTTCCACTTTCTACCCATAAACTACTCGTTTTGCAATTTATGTCCAAAATTCCTTTTTAACATGCGAAAACTTTACAAAACTTTTTCAAGCTTATTCCTAGCTTATATTTAGAGCTTTTAGCTTATTTTACTTCTTATTGGGTCGGGTAATGGGTCGTTTGGGCTTTGGACGAACGTTTTGGCTTTGGTCTTGGGCTTTGAGGCCCGTTAGTTCTTGCGTAGGTTTTTCAAAACAGACGGGGGATAGGAGGGTTTCAAAGGGTTTTTATAAATCATTTATCATGTCCTAAGTCGTGTATGAGTGTGTAATCCTAAGGTATGTGTGTCAATTTATGGTATCTCTAGACTTATATAATGATACTAGGACATTAGAGTGTGTGAGATATTAACGTGTGATATATTATTAGAGTAAATGAAATTGACAATGATTTAAAAGAGGACTTACAACACTTGTATACGTGTGGAACGAGGACACAACGAGAGGATGGAAATGACCTTAGAACCCTTGTTCTCCTTATAATGTAACGATTTTCACAACTTTTAAACCCTTGTATGCTTCGTCTTTCTTACTCCTTTCCTTCGAGAGACCAATGTGAATGAGTATGGTTTTGTGTTGGGAGTGATATGAGTGAGTGAGCTTTGAGGAATTTTGTCAAGTCTTGTAGGTTTATAAGGAATGAGCAAGCATGGTCTTGTGATTATTATATACACGATTTTTCCTAGTTCCAAGCAAGAGTAAGATTTTGTTTGTGTTTGTATGTGGCATGCGTGGTTTGGCAGCGAAGGATATGGCACTCCCTTTGCCTAGTCAAATCAATGGAGACACATTATACATTGGACTACAAAGTCTTAAGTGTGGTCAATGGGTCTAGGTGGGTTTTAGGGTAATTAAATATTAGTTAGGGTGGCTTAGAGGTGGTTTGTGTCTCTTTGTCCTTACACACGCAACATTTGAATCCAAAGGGGAAGAGATGGACTTGGTTACCTTATTGTTACATGATGTATATGTTTTGGTTTGTTGTTGGTCCGAACGACTCATAGTCCTTGAAATCAAAGAAATGCTAACTAATTATAAGTTGCAAGATTCAAATAAATTGGGCACTTGGGCTATAGTGGGAACCGGTTGAGCTTAGGGAAATATATGGGTGAGTTTGGGATTGGTGAGGTGATAACATCAAATAATCCTGAATATTAAGTGTCAATTTCCCCCGATAATGCTTGTAATTTATATCATTTATATGGATTTACTCTTGTTTTCGATTATATTTCACTTTCAGGTAAATTACGAGCATTAGAGACGCGGATTTGGAGAGATTATTGAAGATTTATCATAGTATGCTCACTTTGAAGAAGTTACGGCATAACTCCTCTCTCACATTACGCCGTAACTAATGCGTGGCTCAGAAAACCAACTTAACAGAAGATTACGACGTAACTCTTCCAAAGATTACGACGTAACCATATTAGGTCAAATGAGGTTCCGCGCAGCTGATAATTACGCCGTAACTCATGCTACAACTACGGCGTAACCTATGATTTATTGAAGATACGGCGTAACTCCTTCCAAAGGTTACGCCGTAACCAGCATTTTAGTGAAAATTACGAAGAATTATATGTTACGGCGTAACTCTTATAATTTGTTACGCCGTAACCAGATCTGGCCTATAAATACCCCATGATTTCCAGCATTTCAAAGCATCTCATTTCACATACAACAATCAGAGAACGTGAGAAGAAGTTGAAAGCAGATCTAGAGGAGCATACGGAGCTATCTCAAAGGGAGAAATCACTCCCCTACGATAAGCATTAGCTTTTTATCTTTTCTTTACTTTCGATTCATGTATTTCGTAACATTAAACATTCAATTGTTTTGTATGGTTAATATGAGCGGCTAAGCACCTCTTGGTGCTGGCCTAGTTATGATTTCTTAATTGTTTTGTTTGCGTTTACATTGCTTCCGTATAATTATTTCTAAGTGTATGCATGCATAGTTTATTGATAGCTACCCTTGTTTCGGTAGTTTTGAATGGTGGAAGAGGCTAGTTGCTTAGGATAGCTACCCTTGTGAGGGGACACCTGACTTCTCTAGTGGTACCCTTTGATAGGTTAGGATGAACTGACCAAATGCTGTCCTCTCGACTTTGACCCCACCTGAAGTAATTGGAAGTAATTAGACGTAAACATTACTAGTTTGGATGAGTAACTAGGTTAGCACCACTCTCCTCTATTGATCACATCCTTTGCCTTTATTTTCTTTTTTAGTTAATTTTATATCAAAATCATATTAAAATCTGTGACACCTAGACTTAGTATAAATCCACACACATAGCTCTTGGGACGACCTCGGTTTTACCGAATACTACACTACACATGACCGGGTACACTGCATGTTAGTTTATTAGGGTAGACCATAGGTATAACAAGTAATTATAAATAATAAAACTTGGTCAGTAAAACCTGCATCAAGTTTTTGGCACCGCTGTCGGGGAGTTATATTAGGATTACTATTAAGTCTTTCATTTTTGTTTTAAAATTTTCTCAAATTCTCACGATCTCTTTTCAAGTTTCAGGTACCATGGAAGTTGTTGACATTGATGACCTCACTCTCGAGGACTATTAGGCGTTAACAAGAGAAGAACAAGGACCAGGGATTGTTAGACCGGCCATCGCAGAAGATGCTCAATTCGAGATCAAACCTCAATTTATGAGGGAGTTGCGTGTAAACCCTTTCTCAGGAAACATTACTGATGATGCTCATGAGCATATAGACAACGTGGAATACATTGTCAGCCTATTCAAATTTCCTAGAGTCTCAAACGATGTTGTCATGTTACGTGTGTTCCTTATTTCTCTCACTGGAGCTGCTAAAAGATGGGTTGATCGATTACCTGCCGGAACAGTCAATACCTGACCTCTCCTAAAAAAGTATTTCATTCAGAGATACTGTCCTCCATCCAGGACTACTAAACAATTAGAAGAAATCCATAACTTCAAGCAAGAGGGTGATGAAACGTTGTACCAAGCATAGGAAAGGTATAACGAATTATTATACAAGTGCCCTACTCACGACCTCAACAGCCAAAAAAAGGTGAACGTCTTTTACAAAGGTCTGAACATCTCCTCAAGACAAATGATTGATTCTCAGGGACCAATACCTGAAATGACTCCAACGTTGGCTCTAGAAACTATTCAGAAGATGGCTGACCACTCTCACAAGTGGCACAATGGGGGAAGCAATCGAAGTAAGAGTGGAAATATGGAAGGCCTTGCAGCAATAAACAACAAATTAGAAAGTCTCGGAAGAGACATGAAAAAGCTGAAGGAAAATGTGCATTCCATACAAGTTGAACGAAGTGGACACAATGGAGCTCTCCCTACTAAGGAATGCTCCTCCAACGAGGAAGTTCAAAGGATGGAGGTGGAAGTCCCTTCAACGGATACAATGGTAACGGGGCCAGATACCGAGAAAAATCCCCAGGGTTCTATACAAGAGTCAACAACAATCCTCCTAGACCAAGCCTTGAAGAAATAATGCATAAACATATCGAGGAATCTACAAAGAAAAGCGATAGACTCAAAGAATGGATGGTCAAGGTAAAAGAAGAAACCAACATGAACTTGCGGAACCAAGATGCCGCAATTAAAAACCTCGAAACCAAAATTGGGCAATTAGCTAAAAACCTTGAGACCAGTAATGACAAAGCCATTGCTTGCAAAGCCATATTTGCACAAGATAAACCGAAGAAAGAACAGTGCACCTCTTCTGTCACCAACAATCTTTCCGGGATCAACTACTTAAAAGAAGATGATAAAATGGAAGACGACGAGGACCTGCCAAGCCAACTTCCTGAGAAGCAACACTATCAGGAACGTTTTCTTCTTCCATGCACTATCGGTAATATTAAAATTCATGCATTAGCTTATTTGAGGGCTGGGGTAAACCTTATTTCTACCACCTTGTTTGATAAAATAAAACTTACCAATTAAAAAAAAAACAACAATATTGAAATGTTTGATTCCTCTAAGGCTGTACCTAGGGGAGTGGTTAATAATGTCCTTCTTAAAATTGTAAAATTCTTTTTTCCCACTGATTTTGTGGTTATTGATATGGGAAAACGGGAGACTTACAACTTAATTGTTGGAAGACCTTTTCTGGCCACTTGTCGTGCGCAAATTTTGGTCTTTGAAAAACAAATTTCTTTGGGAACTGAAAAAGAACGAATAACTTTCAGCATGAAAGAGCAATTAAACCCAAAATTAGAAGTTTCAAATAAATTTGATGTTGTTAATATTCAATCGCTCGACCCACCTTTGTATTATAATCCTAGTACTAACAATGGTGGAGAAAATATTGATAGTTGTGAGCAGGAACATGAAAAGACTGTCCAGGTTGAGGGTATTAAGGAAGCTCCGGATCCTAACAAATATTACTGACACCCTATATTAACAAAAGATAACGAATCAATGAAAGCATGGCCCTCGTGTAACCCTTTTTGTGAATTTTGTGAGGGAAGGGCGGATGAATGGACATGCCCTCACGAGGTTGAAAGACACAATATAAAATTCTGGAAATTATCTTTTGAAAATTGGTACTAGGTAAGATTTGGAGACTCAGAAATCAATACGAGATCGGTAAAACAACTAAAATTCAATTACGATAACTATCGCCTTTCTAATGCAATAACCAATGATGAAAGATCAAACATGAGTACAACAATTGGTCCTATAGCTTAAGGTGACGACTGCGGAGAGTCATGTTTATCATTTAATGAATGGCTCTCGCAAAAATTTGGAACATGTAGCATCGGAAACACAACAAGAAAAAAGGTTTTTATCGAATGGATGAATGATTGCCGCCAACTAGTAGAGGAAGTTGGCCAAGTCCAAAGGCCACCATAAAGCCCCGAGGCTATGAGTCTAACTTAAAGACTCGTAAATAAAGAAAAGTGCTCTTTCAGGAGACAACCCAAATTGTCCCTTTCATTTGTTTTATTTCCATTTCTGTTGGGTTTTCTGTTTTTAACCATTTTTGCAAGAAACAAAGAAAAGTTGATGCTGCAGCATGCTGATCTGACCAGAGTTACGGCGTAACTCATACTCATGGTTACGCCGTAACATGCCCCTTGCAGCAGAACTTCAGATGCACTACCAATTACGGCATAATCCCATCTCAGTGGTTACGCCTTAGCTACACTTTTGCAGCGTATGCCAGGTTTTGCCTAGTTACGGCGTAACTCCTTCTGGAATTACGACGTAACTACCCTCTGCATTACTTCTTTCATTTTAAACACAATAACCTTGTATTAGTCTTTTAAATGAACTTTGTAGGTATGTTCCCTGTAAGCCCTCACGAGACTACATTTGTCCACTTGGGACACCAAGTGGTTTAAAAGGCTTATTGCATATGCTAAATGCAACCGTGATTCCTACGAAAGTGAGTTAGGTTTATTTTTCATTTTTCATTTTTTTTTAGAATTATGCTTGTCGAGAGTGTGATTTCAGGGATTGAAGTTTGCTCGCGGATGCTTATGCGAAGGCACGACTCTCTTTCATGAGCCTTCTTTCTTTTTGGAGCAAATTTCAGGGAAGTTCTCGCTCTAATTTTACTTTTCTATTCACCGTTATTTAACGCTTAGTACAAAAGGGACTTTGTACAATTCAAGTGGGGGGACGGGAGTAGAATTGTCTCTTGAACTTTATTTTGCCCTCAATTTTCTAGTTTATTTTGAAAAATTATGCCATTTTTAAAATTTGACATGTTTTTCTTAACCTAACTAGATTAGACCTTAGCCGAGCACATACAACCCTTGATATTATATGGTGAGATTAGTCTTATCCGTTTCCAAAATTTTACCCCAAATCCACCAAATTATGAGTGTGCCGGTAGCTTGTAAACTTTAGAACTTGGCCTTTGCATCATTTCGAGACCATAGACGAGGTATGTTGAGTTAGCTCGATGTATTTGGACTTTTCAATTTAAGAAGGCAGTATTATAGGATTATCACCCAAACAGCCTACCATTGTGTGTCTATCGATTAGTCACCTCGACTTCTCGACCCCCATGTGAAACCCCTTTTGTTGCACTCACCTTTAGTGCAAGATACCACTAGATACACCCATCTTAGCCATTCTTTTATTTTGTTAACCCAATATATTGTTTCGTTACACCTATACACCTTAACCTACCCTGTAGTCTTTATTTGTGATTGAGAAGTCATCATTTGCCTAAGTTCAAGGTTCAAGTGGAAAGGTTCGGAAATCATGCTTTCGTCGACGACATATTCTTAAAGATCATTGAAGACCCCCGAATTCCCATTGTCCATCTCAAGTGGGGGGATGTTATGTTTAGTGTTATGTTTATTTAAAAAAAATGTGATTCGAAAAAAAAATAGTTATGTTATTCAGTTTATTGTAAAGTGCGATGTTATAAGTACTATATTATGAGCTTAATTTAGATTTAGTATCGAGGAGGCCACCTCGGTCACATTTGAAGATTGGAGTTGGTAATAGCACCAACAGTTGGAGAAAAGGTAGTGTGCCCATCATAACGTCCTCTAATGACACATCTACCTAGTATATCATGACCCGGTTTCTTAACTTTGAAGCTTGAACTTTGGGCGGACGGTAAGTGGTGATGACTTGGTTATAGATTTAGACTATCTGTTTGATTTTTGTTTTACACCATTTATATATCCTATGTCTTATCCTACCCTTTAGTCATGAAGCGTGTCTAGGTGATGCAACGAGCAATCTTTGGTGTCTTGGCCATGGATTTGGTTAAGTACCATTGGTTTTGTCTACTTCACCGTGACATGTTAGTAATGACGAGTCACCCTTAACCTTTGTCATGTCTACCCATATTGCCTTCGAGAATTGTTTAGCCCTTAACTCTAGTGGTGGAGATTTGTGTAACCGCCAAACTTATGATAGAATACATGCTATGATTGTGTGATTGAGTGATCACCCCGAAATTGACACTTAGAATAGTTGAGAGATTTGAGTGTTTCGTTCCCATTTCGTGAGGTGTTCGGCTTTGTTTTATTCTAGCATAAGGGATTTGTAAACTTATATTTTCCAGGTAATAGGAGATATCTTTTTAGGAATCTATCTAATAAGGTCTACTTGAGGGCAAGTAGAGTTCAAGTGGGGGGATATTTGATAACATCAAATAATCCTGAATATTAAGTGTCAATTTCCCCCGATAATGCTTGTAATTTATATCATTTATATGGATTTACGCTTGTTTTCCATTATATTTCACTTTCAGGTAAATTACGAGCATTAAAGACAAGGATTTGGAGAGATTATTGAAGATTTATCATAGTATGCTCACTTTGAAGAAGTTACGGCGTAACTCCTCTCTCACATTACGCCGTAACTAATGCGTGGCTCAGAAAACCAACTTAACAGAAGATTACGACGTAACTCTCCCAAAGATTACGACGTAACCATATTAGGTCAAATGAGGTTCCACGCCGCTGATAATTACGCCGTAACTCATGCTACAACTACGGCGTAACCTATGATTTATTGAAGATACGGCGTAACTCCTTCCAAAGGTTACGCCGTAACCAGCATTTTAGTGCAAATTACGAAGAATTATATGTTACGGCGTAACTCTTATAATTTGTTACGCCGTAACCAGATCTGGCCTATAAATACCCCATGATTTCCAGCATTTCAAAGCATCCCATTTCACACACAACAATCAGAGAACGTGAGAAGAAGTCGAAGGCAGATCTAGAGGAGCATACGGAGCTATCTCCAAGGGAGAAATCACTCCCCTACGATAAGCATTAGCTTTTTATCTTTTCTTTACTTTCGATTCATGTATTTCGTAACATTAAACATTGAATTGATTTGTATGGTTAATATGAGCGGCTAAGCACCTCTTGGTGCTGGCCTAGTTATGATTCCTTAATTATTTTGTTTGCGTTTACATTGCTTCCGTATAATTATTTCAAAGGGTATGCATGCATAGTTTATTGGTAGCTACCCTTGTTTCGGTAGTTTTGAATGGCGAAAGAGGCTAGTTGCTTAGGAGATATGACCAATTGACCCTAAGTGAGTAGACTGAGAAGGGAAGGGTAAGATATGACCAACTGACGACCCTTTATACTTGTGCGATTTGACCAACTGATCACCTACCGTTTGGATGAACTTAAGAAATAAGGAGTGAATGTTTAAGTTGCTAGCGCCCGGGCACTCACTATTATAAATCTAGCATGTAGTGGAACTTAATGACTTGGCTTAAGGGACCAGGAACAACTGGACTTATGAGGGGACACCTGACTTCTCTAGTGGTACCCTTTGCTGATAGGTTAGGATGAACTGACCAAATGTTGTCCTCTCGACTTTGACCCCACCTGAAGTAATTGGAAGTAATTAGACGTAAACATTACTAGTTAGGATGAGTAATTAGGTTAGCACCACTATCCTCTATTGATCACATCCTTTGCCTTTATTTGCTTTAGTAGTTAATTCTATATCAAAATCATATTAAAATCTGTGACACCTAGACTTAGTATAAATCCACACACATAGCTCTTGGGACGACCTCGATTTTACCGAATACTACACTACACACGACCGGGTACACTGCCCGTTAGTGCATTAGGGTAGACCATATGTATAACGAGTAATTATAAATATTAAAACCTGGTCAGTAAAACCTGCATCATGAGGACCCGGTTAAGGCCCAAAGAAATCATAGGGGTTGGGCTCGACATGGCAACGTGGCCTAAGAGAGATGTGGTGGTGAGTTGGGCTCGGATTTAGGCCCAACAAGAGTTCTAAGCCCGGTCCAATAATAGTTTGTTTTTATTTTATATTTTTATAATATATATATATATATATATATATATATATATATATATATATATATATATATATATATATATATATATATATATATATATATATGTATATAGTGCGGTTTTAGAGAAAAGTGTAATTAGAGAGAAAAGTGAGAAACAAAAGTTATAGGGTCTATTTTGAAACATCTCAAACTTCAAGGGTAAGTTTTGAAAACCACCCCCACCCCCGCCCCCCCCCCCCCACCCCCCGCAAAAAAAAAATCCCGCCGAAATTTTTTTTTTTTTTGGGCAAAATTTTTTTTTTCCCGCCAAAAATTTATAACTGTGATGCACCTTTTTTTTGTGTGCATCTCAGTTATAAAAATTGGTGCATCATAGTTATAACTACTTTTTTTAACTGTGATTCACAAAAATAAAAAGGTGCATCAGATCGCATATGTTATTCCAGAAAAAGTTTTGAATTAGAACCTTCAACCTTTGTGTATAAAAGAGAGATTTTTCAAATGATTCAACAAGTTTATTTTATTAATCACATGGTTAATATACAATGAAATCAATTATCCTAACATGTTTCAAAGTTATTTTGTTTTACTTTTCATCAATTCACGATGGTTAATATGCACTGGCATTATCCCAATGACAAAACATGTTATAACAAAGAGATGCGGCACTACCATGGCTACCATTCGTCCCTGGTTGTACAAGTAATGCCCCTTATAGAGTATAATACACTAAGGTATTGCAATGTTATAGGAGCATATTAGGTAATGATCGTTGTAACTACTTTTTGTAACTGGTTGTAACTACACTAAGCTGGGTGCATCTCGGTTATAAAAATTGGTGCATCATAGTTATAACTACTTTTTTTAACTGTGATTCACAAATATAAAAAGGTGCATCAATCGCATATGATTAACTTATTACAGAAAACTTTGAATTAGAACCCTCAACCTTTGTGTATAAAAAGAGAGATTTTTAACTGATTCAACACGCTTATTTTATTAATCACATGGTTAATATACAATGAAATCAATTATTCTAACATGTTTCAGAGTTATTTTATTAATCACATGGTTAACATACTTTTCATCAATTCACGATTGTTAATATGCACTTGCGTTATCCCAATGACAAAGCATGTGGCGCTACCATGGCTACCATAGCTCCATCTCTAGTTGTACAACTAATGCCCCTTAAAGAGCATAGTATACTAAGTTATTGCAATGTTATTGAAGCATATTAGGTAACAATAGTTGGGTGCATCTCAGTTATAAAATCTGGTACATCATAGTTATAACTAATTTTTATAACTGTGATGCACCAAAATAAAAAAGGTGCATCACAGTTATAAAAATTTGGCGGAAAAAAAAAAAAAAAAAAAAAAAAAAAAAAAAAAAAAAAAAATTGGCGGGAAAAAAAATTTTCTGGGGGGGGGGGGCGGGGTGGGGGGTAGGGTGCGAATTTACAAAACTTCCTTAAAGAATGAAGGAAAATACAATTAGGTCCCTGTAGTTTGGTGTGAAAAAAGGGAGGGGAAGAATGGGTGATCCAATGGTTGAGATTACTTTTCTCACTTTTCTCTTGAGATCAACTTTTTAAATGATCCGATCTATATATATATATATATATATATATATATATATATATATATATATATATATATATATATATATATATATATATATATATATATATATATATATATATATATATATATATATATATATATATATAGTGTAACTTTATTTTGAGAACTCTCTTAAGTGCGAGAACTACGAGAACTCTTTTTGAACCGTAGATTGTTTGATCCAATGACTATAATTGATTGTGCCATTAATGTAATTAATTAAAAGTGCAAATATTTTCCTTTTTGGCTGGAGGGGCAACTTAGGAAATTTATGTCATACTATTTTGAAAACCGTCATACTAATTAAGGGCCTGATTAATTGATGATTTTATTAACAAAATAAAAAAAAACCCCCCACGTCTCTCTCAATCCATACGCTTCAAACAAACCCTAGCAACTTTTTTTTCTCTGTATCAAAATAAAACCACCCTGAACATCATATAATTATTGTGTCATGCATCTTTCTAATGCAATGAAAACGTACATGTGATGTTCAAGGATGTTGCAGGTTAGCTTTTAATTAATTTAGTTGCTTTTTCAATTTCTTGGTATGCTTTGTTTTATTATTTTTGGGTTAGTCTGTACACAATCAATTGCAAACGATTTCGATTTCAATCAATACAGAAAAACAAATGAAAAGATTGAACGATCAATTGACACTGAATTGTAATTGTTCGTAAGTACTAATCAATTGATTCTTCATTCCATGATTATTATTTTGTTTACTAATGAAAGAATCCCTACTAATTCTTAAAATTGAGCCACTATCTATGAAGTGTTATAGAACATAAGCTACATTGGTTTGTCTCATGTGCAACGTGAGTTTTGTTTTCAAAGATAATGTTTTTTTAGTGGTAACATGAGCAATCACGAGTCCTTACGTCAACTTAATTGGTCATTTTTTAATGAACTTATTGTTTGTAACGACGGTTTGTAGTTGTAAACGAAGGAGGTAGAATCACAAGGTTTCGCTTCGCTGGAGGGTTTTGGTTCGTGATTGATACGTGTCTAGCGGAACATGTACGTTTGGGTTTGGGTTTCGGTTCCTCGTTGAATCTTGGAGTTCGTGTTCACACTTGTATACGTTCATTCGTGTTCGTGATTCGGTTTCGATCGTACTTGTCTAGCCTAGAGGTATGTTTTGAACGTCCATCTTAATATGAAACCATGCGCTTCATGTATTCTTTTTGACTAGGTAATCTGTTATGTGGTAACATGATTGATGAGTGTCTAAATACTCATCATTTTTGTACTGTTTAGAATGCCAAAAACATCTGAAAACACTCAGAAATGCATCAAAATGATGAAAATATTACAAACAAGTGTTTTATGTGTTTTAAATGCAAAAATATCAAAATCAGATGAAAAACGTATCAAGTTTGCATAATTGGCAGTTTTAGTCCCCCAAGTTTCAAAAGTTGTCAAAAACAGTCCCTGGTAAATCAAAATAAAGAAAAATATCATTTAAAGTCCTTAGGGATTCTTGAGTTGTCAAAATTGATCCTTGAAATTCAAAAATTGCAAAATTACAACTTTAGTCCCTCAGGTTTTGAAAATGTCAAATATAGTCCTTGGATTTATTAAAAATGGAATTTTATGCATATTGGTCCTTGTACTATTAAAGTTTGGCAGGAATGGTCCTTATTATAACTTTGGAAAATGGACAGGTTTGGTCCCTCAAATTTGGCAGAATTACATGATTGGTCCTTATGATATAAACAAACCAAATGGCCCCCTTTTGTATTTAGAACCCCAGCCAAAACAAAAGACCCATGCCAATTAGCCTTGACCCCCCCATTTTGACCCCTCCACTTATAATATCCCTCGGTCAAATCCGGTCAACGCGCGCCAAACCACCACCACTGTTCATCTCCTTCTCCAAGCCTGTAAATCCAAAACCAGAGCTGGTTTTTCCACTTTTTCAACATTTCCACCTGTTTTTCCACTTGTATACATCTCCCCTCCACCTCTACAACCTCCCAAACTTCTTTTAATGCAAGAAACCTGCTCTTGACTATTTTGGCGCCAAAATTCCAAGTGGATGATTATGATGATTTAGAGAAATCCAATGGCTGAAATCAAGTGGGAAACAATCAGAGGTCGACAAGAAGTCTCAAAAGTCTATAAAGAAGAGATGAGAAGCAATGTGGGATAATATCTAGAATAATTGTAATTTGCTTATGTCGTTTTAATTATTTTAAGAATTCCAGTGTATTTCTTAGCTTTCAAATACTTGGTTTAAGTTATTTCAGTGTATGTGAATCTTTTCCAGTGATTAATTTCAAGTTTAAATCTCATTTCAGTTTATGCAATTTTTCAAGTTCAAATTCTCAAAATCTGTCAATGTTGTTGTTAGTTGTTATTAAGGACTGATAAGCCCACATAAGCTCCTAGATAGCTTATTTAAGCTATTAGAAACTCTTAAAAATCAGTTTAGAAGCAAAAAGAGAAAAATACCAAAAATACAAATAAATTAGTGAAAAATCAAAAATCATAAGAAATGGTGATCACAGCTGGAGCAGGGTTAATAATGGATTGCCCTTGGGTTTAGTGCTTATTGGGAAGCTTTAGGTTGTGTTTGTGTGCCTTGGTTTTTAGTTTTGAGCTTGGAAGCCACTTGTAAGCTTTTAGCTCAATTTTTGTATTCCACTGTGTAAGACAGTCATAAGCTCAATTCTTTGTGTTTTTGTGTTTCTTAATTATAGTTGAGTGTATTTATCCAATAAAACCAGTCACTTGTTCTCTTTAATTTGTAGTTGCTAGAAATTTTACTTTAACAGTTATATTAGCATAATCATCATACTTGAGTTTTATGGTATTAGAACTGTTGTTTTATGCTTATTCAGTCTTACTACATGATAATACAAGGTTATGAATCCATAGCATGGTCTAAATCTGTGTTTTGCTTTGAAAAATCTCAAAACAATCTCAATAAGTAGTGTTTGTTTTAACTTGTTTAACTGTGTTGGAGGTTGTTCTATCCATTGTTCTTGTTTGGTACATGTCTCATTAGGTCTTAAGAACTCAAACAAACAATAAAAGCCAGTGCTCAATTGGTAAAAAGTCAAAATCTCTTTAAATCTCACTTAGTTGTTAACTGTTAAGGTTTTAGTTTGCCAAAATCTTCATATTAGTTTAAAACTTGTTAACATAGTTTAGAATCATCTTAATATAGCTTAATACAACTTAATCAGTCTATAGAATTGATCTAAATCTCATAAAAGTCAACTTGGTTCAATTTCTTAAAAAGTCAAAACCATGCCCTGTGCACAGTTTTATGGTCAAATTCACAAGCTTGTCACAAGCTCACTAGTTAACTTTAGCTTGTGAATTTTAGTTTTTTGTGAAGCTAACCAAGCCATCTTAAGGTCCCAAGCTTAATATTTCAATTTGCAGCTTATTTGGTAGGGCTGCACATAGCTCTTTGTTTGTCCAAAATACTCAACATACACTGAGTCATACTCAGTGGTTTTTCAGCTTTTTCTCAAGCTCACCATAAGCTCTCTAGTGGACCCCACAGTGAGAGCTTTAGCTTTTTGGAAAGCTGAGTTGGTCAACTTGCTAATTCCAGTCTTTGTTTTCATTTTCTAGCTTATTACAGTGCTTAAATACTAGCTTAAAGTACCTAGTAAAACCATACAGTACCCTGTGCAAACAGATAGCTTTATGCTTATTTGGCTTATTTAGTGCTTATTTCTAAGTCATTTAGCTTTTTCATTTGTCAAATTAGCTTATTACAAGTTATTTAGCTTATTTCCAGTTTACTCTTGCTTATTTACTAGCTTATTAACCATCTTAGCTTAATACTTTTGCTTATTTCTTTTTTTTGCTCACTGTTGAGTTAAATAAGCTCTAACTGAGCTTATTAGTGGTTTTCACAAAAAGTTGTAGTTTTAAAATTTGCTTATCTTAGTGTACTTAAGCAGTTTGTAAAAGAAAAAGTTCAAAAAAATAATAAAAAGCAAAAAGGGAGTTGCTGGGATTCGAACCCTGGCAACCCAGCTCACCACACAACACACTCACCAACTGCCCTTGGGACTTTGACTGGTTGTATATTGCAACAATTAATATATACACCTTCTTGTCCATTTAAGCTTATACGAGCTTATTAGCTTATTTTCAGCTTATTTAATCAAGCTTTTTCAACTTTTGTATTTTTCCTAGCTTTGTATTGATAATAAGTATTTTATAAAAAAGTTTCAGATTTTTCTTAATAGTTTTAGTATTTTTAATCATTTATTTAGTTCAAAATAGTATTTAATTCATAATAAAAATATAAAAGTCAAAAAAATATAATTCTTTTTTCTAAAATTTTCTTTTGTCATATAGTAAGTAAGAAATTGTTTTTACACTTGTAGGACTTTTATTTCACAAATTTTACGTTTTTCCTTGCGCACTCGCGTAATTTTTATACATAACGTACGTTTCATTTTAAATCACGTTTTTAGATAATTTAAGTTTACGTTTTAATTAAAATAGTTTATTTAAGTAATTTTGTTTTATAAATCAAGAAAAACATCATTGTAAAAATAGTGATAGCATTTATTTAATATAATTTAGCTTTTTAATTTTCTTTAATTTGCATTTAAGCCCCTGTAATTTACAAAACTTTTTCTTTAGGTATAAATATTCCAAAATCCTTACTGATCACTATCCTTAGTGATTATTCGACATCTGTCTGTGTTAAACACCATTCATCCTCCGTGGGACTTAACGACCCAGGAATCCACTATATTCCTCTGATCTTAATTGTATTGCTTTCTGAGCTGTTTTAAGTTTATTACGGTTGACCATTCACAAGTGGTTAGCTTGTGTGATTAAACTTGACTGTTTGGGAGCGAACCAATGATCTTGATCTTGAATATTAGAACCATGATCGAAATTAACCATTGAAAATGAATAATTAAGTAGCAGGTTTTGAATTAAGTTAAATGACAAGATACATATACATATTCATTAATGTTATATTTTTTTTTTACTCTGAGTGATGATGAAAATTCAAAAAACTTGATGCATAAGAAAAAGTAAAGATGAAACCTCTTCGTAATTTTGATGAGAAGTAAAATAGTAAATGGTTTCATTATAATAATCATAACCAAGATATTACGTCATCTATAAAAAAAAATTGCTACATATTTTGTTTTTCGTCATAATAACCACTGACACACAAAACATATACATGTATATATAGAACGTCGTTGTTGCCGCAACTAGATGATACTTGTAAGGAATGGTCGTGTTTTAAGGAATTGTGCATATCTGTTTGTGGCTAGTAAAAAAATTATTAAAAAGGTGCATATGTGTTTTATTGCTCATATAAATCAATAAAAAGTTGTGCATATACGTTTCAAGGTTAATTTAAAGTTAGTGAAATGGTACATATATGTATAAAGGTAAATACAAAACCAATGAAATGTGCATGTGTTTGTGTTTGTGTTTGTTAGTTGGTTTAAATCGGTTAAAAAGATTGTGCATATGTGTTTTTAAGTTTGATATAAAGTCAAGGAAAAAGAGTTATACATATATGTTTTAAATTATGCATATGTGTTTGATAGTTATTTATGATAAAAAAAACTATGTTTGATATAAACAAGATTGTGCATATGCGTTATGATAGATGTTATGATTAAATTTTGATTCTTATTTATTTGTGGTTTAATTATATTTTATGCATGCTTGTTTCAGATTGATGAAGATGATATCATTGACGACCGACAAGTAGATGAACACAAATATACATGAAGATAATTTTTGGCTTTTGAAGATATACGATTATTACATATGTGCTTTTTTGTACTTGTAATCAAGTAAAATGTAACATTTAAGTATATAAATCTTGTTTTTTCTTTTATAATGGTTTATGTTCTTTGATATGTGTTTCAAAGTTCTAAAAAATTAAAACATATATGCACCTCATCTTAAAAAACATACATGCACCTCATCTTAAAAAAAACATACATGCACCTCATTTAAAAAACATACATGCACCTCATCTTAAAAAAAAACATACATGCACCTCATTAGAAAACATACATGCACCTCATCTTTAAAAAAAAATAAATAAAAAAAAAATAATTCCGAAACTTTAGGAATTTTTAAAATCGGGATTTAATAAAAAAATCAAAAATAATTTAAAATTTGTATTTTACTATAATACCCTTTTGGATTAATAATAATTTTTAATATTTAAAAAAATCTCATTGGTTTAGAGGAGTTCTCGCAGTTCTCGCACTTAAGAGAGTTCTCAAAATAAAGCCCCCTATATATATATATATATATATATATATATATATAGGGTGAAGTTAAAATAAAAAGACAAATATCCGTAAAAAGAATAAAAAGATTTTTTTTTCAAAAAAAGTTCACGAAAAATTCCCAAAAAATCCTACAAGATCGGGTATGTTGGTGCATAAAACTTTTGTGAAAACATTTTTTATAATTTTGAGTTTTGATACGTTTTTTTTAATGCACAAAAAACGAATTTTGATGCGCAAAAAAATTTTGATGCACAAAATTTTTAACTTGTTTTAGTTTGATGCGCAATGTTATTTTGACGAAAAAAGTCAAAAGAAGTTGGGTGCAAAAACCAATTTTTGATGCACAAAAAAAAGATTTAATGCGCAAACGTATATTTTCATAATTTTTTTTCGAAAAAAATATCCACTTTTAGAAAAAAGTTTTTCACAACTTTTTCATGCACCATCATACCCGATCTTGTGGGATTTTTTGGGAATTTTTCGTGAACTTTTTTTGAAAAAAAAATCTTTTTATCTTTTTACGGATATTTGTCTTTTTATTTGATCTTTATCCTATATATATATATATATATATATATATATATATATATATATATATATATATATATATATATATATATATATATATATATTGAGTATTTTAAGAATATCGGGATCGTGGGGAATTTCGTTCGGATCACAACGGTATATTTTAGAACGCTCAAGCTGCGTTGATCATGCATACGTCAAATGATTTGCAAATGTGATAAGTAGAAAATTTCATGATGATGAAAATCGTGCTTAATTTCTGATTAAGGTATTAAGTACAATGAAATTTTTCGAAAGCTTACATGACTGGGCCAAATCCACCATAACCAAAGGAAGCGAGAAGCCCACAGGCCGAGCCAAATGAGCCCGGTAAATGGAGCATAAAACGACGTCGTTCTTCACGTTGTTTACTATATATTATATATATATATTATATATGTAAGGATATGAAACGGCACCAAAACCTGCCGTTTAGGCTCCCGCTTTTTCTTTCAGCCCAACTGCGATATCCATCTTCCTTCTCCTGGCCTGCTATCGACATACCTGTCTTCCTATTTGATACGTGGCGGCCTCAGTCTCTCATATTCATCTCCTATGCACTGTTCTCGAGGGTCGGTTTACTTCGCTGGTGGGTTTGTACTTTGTCTGCTGCTATGTTATGATTCATTACTTTTTTGAATAAACGATGTTGGTATACAACATCCAATTGCTTAATCAGGTATTGCTTTTTGATTATGTTTTGGTTTTCGATTATTTCTGGTATGGCTTTTTCTATTATGGTTATCGCTCCTTTTTCCTTTTTGATTTTCTTTATATTTTGTAGTTATCACATGTTCGATGTATTTGCTGCCGGAAGATTAGTAGGTGATTTGTGTATCAAAAAAGATTTTGATTTGGTTATTATAAGTGATTGGATTTTTATGTTATGATTGATGTTAGGTCTTGGTATGTTATGGTGTGATCAACTATTGATTATATATTGGTTCCGAGTATGTGCGATTAGTAGCTGAATTCCTATAGATCAAAACAATGCTGAAAAAGATGTGTAATTGTGTTTAGGTAGTTATGAATTGGAGGTTTTTAGGTCCAGGTACCGCTTAAATTGTTAGGGATTGCGGTTAGTAATTCTGTGTTGGTTTGTTATTGGTTTGAGGCTGTATAGATTAAGTAACATCAAATCGAATCGTGGCTTAACTAGATATTGAGATGTGTTCACCTAGATATAGGAGGTTTTTTAGGCCACCTACATAGATGACGTAACTCTGTGTTGGTTGGAGGTCTTAAGATAGATGTGGGGTTTTTAGCTATAATTTTAGTTGAATAGCTATAATTTATGTAGCTTTTATTTTTATGATTATGATTGATGTTAGGTCTTGGTATGTGATGGTGTGATCAGCTGTTGATTATATATTGGTTCCGAGTATGTGCGATTAGTAGCTGAATTCCTATAGATCAAAACAAGGCTGAAAAAGATGTGTAATTGTGTTTCGGTAGTTATGGATTGGAGGTTTTTAGCTCCAGGTACCACTTAAATAGTTAGGGATTGCGGTTAGTAATTCTGTGTTGGTTTGTTATTGGTTTGAGGCTGTATAGATTAAGTAACATCAAATCGAATCGAGGCTTAACTAGATATTGAGATGTGTTCACCTAGATATAGGAGGTTTTTTAGGCCACCTAAATAGATGACGTAACTTTGTGTTGGTTGGACGTCTTAAAATAGATGTGGGTTTTTAGTAAAACCTCTAGAGTTTTTTTAGTTTCTTCGTGTTTGATTATTCATATATCTGGGGTTTTTGATGATAGAAGTTCATTCAAGCGATCAATCTTTTTACACTTTTTTTTTTCAGTTGATGATAGAAGTTCATTCAAGCAATCAATCTGTTTTTTATGATTTGATATGATTTATAAAAAGGTACTTTACTTTTATTGATGGGTTTTGTTATTTTTGTTGAATGTGTTATTTTGTTTTTGTTAAAGGTTAATGAAAAAGAGGCTGATGTCAAACCATAGGATTTTGTTTCTTTTTTCTATTTTACTTATTTACCGGTTGAAATGATTAGTGAATAGGATTAATTGAATTGGGTTATGATTCTTTGTGGGTTTTTAGGGTTGACTGAATTGGTTAATGTTTTTTGTGGTTTTTTGGACTCATGTACAAGCTGCGCCTGATACGTTCTATCTTTATTATGAATATAGGTTTTAGATATTCATATGAGTTTTTAAAAATTTGAAAAATCTTTTGTTTCATAGTCTATCATACATTTGTAGCCAATAGAGGGGTTTGAGGGTGTTTTGGTTTTGGTATGTGGCTGCAATTACAACACGGTGAGCAGTCATGATTTGATTGTGTAGTTGTCGTTTAAATATTATGCTTACTTTAGAATCTCAGTTTCATTATGTTTATTACATTTTTTTAAAAATAAACATCCTCGACAACTTTCTGAATGGCATGTGTTGCTTTTTACAGGTTTATCAATGAGTGTTGCTGTTAATGATTTATATTACAGTATCATGTTCGGCACAAGCTTAAATGACTGCTTTATGTTAACGATTGGGTGTTTATTTGCATTGCCAAGGATGTGTCGAAACTGTGGTGAAGTCTCTAAGAGGATTTGATGGTAATTAATATACTGATCACTCATAATAATGATATCATTATTCTTATTTGATTGCAGTTTCTAACTCCGATTCATAACTGGGATTCAAAGTAGTTTTCAACGTATGAAAAAGTTCATCGTTAATGTGTCATTTGTATTGTACTTTATATGCCCGTAATGAGGGTGGTTTTGTGTTTTGGGTTATCAGATATATGAACAGGCAGAAACGAGTTTCAGCCATGTTTGCGTTCTAGCAAGGTCAAAGATAAGAAGGTTAGCCTGATTTTTAACGTATTTGTTGTTGTTTATTGATTATTAGTTGTTATGTATGAACGCGGACTATCTAAGGCGCACAAGTGTATGCAAGGGTGTTGCATTCTTCCTGATGCTTTGATGTCCAATAAAGAAAGAACCAGCATCATAAACAATGCGTGATAAATTGTGTGGGATGACTTATGGTCAGTTCTTGCCTCTTCTTTGGCAATCGTTATCCTTTTGTTAAATGTTGCTTTTTATGTTAGGTTTTTCAAGAACGTAGGTGGGAATCATCATGTGTGTGCTGACGATATCATGGCCGTTAACATTTCCGGCCAGGAATCTACTGACTGCTACGCTGCTACAGGTGAACAGCAGGTGACCACTTTCTACTGATGAATACAACAGCAATTGATTGTTGCTTACAAAACTGTTTACTTTGTTTCTGTAAACTCAGGTTACGCATGCAACGACGTGTGCTGCAGCCGACTGTGTAAGTAGCAATGCGACGTACGTAGCGATGGGACACAGAAATATGAAAAAAGGTGAAACTGGTCATATGATCTTCATCATATTATACTTTATGCTGCTACGTTGGTTCTGTACCTGTAGTTTGTGTGAGCTTTAGCGCCATTCCAGTCTCCTTAATCAAAGAACAAATAAGAATCAGCCACTTATCTTTCTTTCAATTATTTTTAGGTTGTGAGACTAACCTGGATTTGTTTGATGCAATAATAGAGGCCATGCTAAGCTTTCCTTTATGCTGGTATCGACATTAGTCCAATTAAACCCAGGTAAACTTGACATTAGTCCAATTAAACCCAGGTAAACTTTTGTACATTATTACTCACTCCTTTAATATTATTTTAAAAAGCTTTTAAACTTACATTCAAATGAAAAGTGCAGGTAATCAGTTATATGGGTACTTTAGATTAGCTTATTATACGGATTATCGTCTTACTAAAATATGAAAAGTGCGCGTTCCTAAACGAATCTGGTATCTTCCTTTCAGGTATGTTGCAGCTGGAAAAAACGCAACGACCCGAGTTGATTCAGCTGAAGCGTGAAGCAAGGTTGAAGCGCGGATTCTATGTCAGCCCTAAGGCTAGGATGTTGTTCATCAGTCGCATCCGTGGGTAAGTATTTCTTATTTTCACTTCAAAGTATCTACAATATTAGTTCATATTCTCATGGTTCCTTTCTTTAACACGCCGCTCATATTCGCCGGAACGGTTTGAGGTCGGGCGATGCAAACTAGCAAGCGTGGCGGTAGATAGCTTAGTTTTAGAAAGATAACAGATCTAAGCTAAACTTAAACAGACCCTATAAAGCTAGAACCTAAAGCTAACTTGAGGCTGTTACTGAAATAAGCTACTGGGGATCTAAAAAGAAATTCTAATAAGCTATAAGAGACCTAATTAAAGTTATGGGATCAGATTAGTGAAGCTATAGTAAGCAAATATGCAAAAAGGAACAAGGCTGCAGTTTACTCTAAAAAATATAAAAGGATAATGTAAATTCTTAAAAGCTATTCTAAAACTACTAAAAAGCTACTCTAAGGCTGGAAACAAGCTAAGGAACTAAGGGGAAACCTAAATAAGCAATAGGGAATAGAGATAAGCAACATTATAAGCCTAAAAAGCACTACATGAGCACTATGGCTGCAAAAGGGAAAACAGGTAGGGGGGCAGGTTTAAGCCTATGAAAAGGTGTTAAATAAAATAAATAAAAATCAAACAAAAATACAAGCTAATAGATAAGCTACCAAACTAGCTATGCACCAATATTTAGATCATAAAAGCTAAAAGTAAATAAATTAAAAATAAAAACTAAAGCCTACTTGAGACGGTTGGGCAGAATAAGTCCAAACCACCAACTTCAAGCTACTAGCAGCCTAATCAAAAGATTTTTTTGATTTTTTTCCTTTTGAGAGAAGTTAAAAGAGATGGTGAAATTGCTATTTTTAATTTTTAATAATTTTTATGACAACTTAAAATGACTTTATGCCATGTGAAAACTGACAAAAACCATTTTTTGGACATTTTGGCTTTTGAATGAACCTTCAATTCTGACTTTCATCAACTTTGAATGAATCTAAACGATAAAAACTAATGTAATAAGCTATTATAAAAGTAGATTAAGCTACATTCACTACTTATGCAACTAAATGATAAGGGTATGCTTACTGTTAAACAAGAATGATGTAGAAAAATAAGATTGAGAAGTATTTTTGACTTTTTATGAAATGAGTATGCAAAATTATGCAATAACCAACCTATATGGACCTAAGATGGACTATTAGACCCAATTTTTACTTCTGAAAATCACTTGAACACCATATACATGCTTAAACCAAACACTCCTTCAAAGTTCAAAAACTCTTTTGAAACAATTTTTTTAACTAAACCATTAAAAGCTTTTGACTGAAAATGATGTTTAAATAAACTAAAACAGATTTTTGACACAATTAAAGCAGACCTCAACATCCTCTTGCGCATCCGCTGCAATATGTCTGCATCTTTATCTTATTATCAGTATTGGTTTTTAAGGATTACATATGTTCTATTTCAGGAGATTTAATTTGGGAAAAGCTATCAAATCAGGTTGCATCTTAGTTATGGTTATAGGCCGCTCGCCAAAATTTGTTGAGGGGGACCTATCAGTCCGACGTTGGAAGTTCGTGTACGTTATCTTTTACTTTTGTGGTCTCCCTGTACATCATCTTCTTGGTTCAGTCTACTTGCCGGTTGTTACGAATTGTTTCTCTGTTTGACGCAGGGCAAACAGATCGGGCAGGTTTGGGGACCGACGACCACATTGACCATGCTCATCCACCACAGGTATGAACATGTGGGTGTAGGTGCCAGCGTGCGATGTTGGAAATGTTGGTACTTACTCTTGGTCAGCCACATGTTGACATCAGGTGGACCGGTTGGAGGTACGTGTTATTGTTTGTAAGCCTATAAGTACTGCATGCTATGTGTATTAATTATCAAGATAGTATACTTCAAATGTGATTGATACCCAATGAAAGAATTCATAGTAGTAATAAATTGATCTCCTGTGCATGTTACTGATATTCAATATGTTTCATTCGTTGCAGTTAAATGAGACTTTTGAAGCCAACATGATAAACAAAGAGAACATAGAAATGGATGATTAAACTTAGTCTGAACTACAGCCATACATACATTGATACAAAAAGCTAGCTATTATATGAATATCTTTTATTTAAAGTCAATAAACATTTGCGTTGTTGCGACACCGACTGTGGTATAATAACGGTACAAAGGGAAGGTTCATAATGCATTCCATCATGGATGAGGAATCAGAGGTATGTTGTTTGTTGCAAAAAAGAATCGCTGTTACTTGCATATAAAAGTAGCTATGCTAAAAATAAATAATATAGCAGAGTTTGATTACGTTTTGGTGTTGGGTATCTTTTAAGTTTATATGTTAACTAATTGTCTTTTGTGCAGTTCAAATTGTGCAAGGTTCGATCGGTTCAGTTTGGTTCAAAGGGGATTCCATACATCAACAATTACGATGGACGCACCATCCACTACCCAGATCCTCTCATCAAAGCTAATGACTCGATCAATCTTGACATGGTGACTCAAAAGATTGTTGATTTTATCAAGTTTGATGTCGGGAACGTTGTAATTGGATCTGCTTTCTCTAGCGTCAATACATCGACAACTTTCCCTACAATTTAACACTGAGCAGGTATATCGATAAATATAAAATGCCCCGCCGCAACGCGGCGGCATCGTAGCAATCCTTGTTACTGTAATTCACGAATAAAAGCCATGTCAAAGCTAGTACGGGCTGTCCAGGGCCCCTTTCAAGCCCATGAACCCAACTCTCTTAAGTGTTAACCATTTGAAGAACAAAATGCATGTAAAAATGTAAAATTGACAACTGACCACTAGTGCTCTCACATTATTTTCTTTCTATGACAATCCAACTCTTTTATCTTTGTTATATTTTCATCTTTGAATATTTTTTTCAACAAAATATGTCACACATATATTTACACATATCCTACACATATCCTTTTAAAGACAAAAAAAAAAAAAAAAAAAAAAAAAAAAAAAAAACATGCACGACTCCCCGGCATCCAAGCCTTTAAGTGCATTTAGTCTATATCATAATTGGTTATATGAGTAAACTATATACTAACCTTTATGAACAACTATATGTTAAAACTAGCAAAAAACTAGATTATGTAAATGGATAATCTATGTTTAGGCCCATTTATTATGCCTAGCTCATGTGATTATTATTTATACTGTATTAGACTTGTGATGTTAATGAATAATACAATTTACACTCCAACAGATTAGAGTGTTGTTAATTAATTACCACGAATATTTCTCTATATCTCCATCTAGCTTTAGTTTTTATCTGTAATGAATTACCACGAGTGTTATTTTACAAATAAGTTGAACGTAGTGTTGTTTTTTGTTAAATATACACTTGAATGTGATATGTACGGGAAAAAATTAATACTATTTGCTATATTAAACTTAATACACTTGAAAAATATCTTTGGCCCATGATATAAAATAATACTGAAAGGAACAACATGCAAGAAATGCCATCACGTTGTATGACAAATTTTCGATTTGTTGTATGCATGTAGGAATTTATTAGAAATGAATACAGTTCTTATGCAAATTCTATTATACATCCATAATATGCAACTTTATTTACATATTTGAATCTGAAATTATATGCTTCAATTCAAAAGCAGAAAGACATAAGAACCTATGTGACACTACTATATATATGATGCTAGACAAATCTTATAAGTTATAATTGCAGATTAACATTTACTTCTAATGATCCTGAAATATGGATCTTAAAATTACACCAAAAATTACAGGTCATAGATTATAGATTTATTCATATTATTCATCTTTTTTATTTCTTTATTCTTGTATATATAAAATCCTTAATATAATAAACTAAAGTCTAAAACTCTTAAAAACAGACTTATTATCTTCATAGAGTTCCTGCAATATTTTGGTAGAGACCCATGTCCATTCCATTGTAAGCTATGGGTGCATACATCCACTTATCATCAGAGCTCAACAACTGCATAATTTCCAAAAATAAAAGCAATAATTAGTTGATGATAGTTAATATTAATTAAGTGTAGTTATATATATATTTTAAACATATTAATCTTAATTACCTGGATTTGAAGCTTCAAGAACTTCACATATTCAACAGCTTCTTCAAGCATTGTGCTAATGTCAACCTTCGTACCATTTGGTACAAGGTTTTGAAGGATTCTTAGTCTCTCGTTTATCCTTTCTCTTCTTTTCTGTAAAATCAGAAGTTCATAAGATTATGAGTTAACATATCAAGAGCAAAAAAAGGAAATATAAACAGAAAATCTATAGATCAACGTTCATTGTTTTTGTCTTGAAAAGTCTATAGTTTTTTGTATTTCTAAGAGCAATAGTACTTACCCTTGCGTAGAGACTTTGAGGATCAGTGGCAGTGCCTCGACTTGCTCTTGTTTTTCCGTTCGGGTTTGTTGCATCCACGTCTTGAGATTCATTTAAATCGTCATTGGAGCTGCAAGAGCTTGAACTTTGTCCATTATTCCTTTCCCCGTTATCGTTGTTGTTCCCAACTTCTGTTTCATCTATCTTTTGGTTCTTCTTTGGTTGCACATTCTTCTTATTTTTCTATAATAAATATTCACAAAACAATATTTTATAAGATTTTCTCCAATAAGGTTAATAGTTTATGTTATGACATGCTCTAAAAACAATTCATTTCACATTCTCACAACAACGCATAAAATAATATACTTACATTCTCTTTTGAAACTCGAATTCTTTTCTTGGGATTCTTATTGGTTTTCTCATTGTTGACCTCATCATCAATTGCATCAGCCATTTCATGCTTCCTCTTTAGAGGGGTTTCCTTGTCCCGAACAAGTGAATTCTCCATTCCAACGTTCTCCGTTGCTACTCCTTGTCTCACGTAGAGACTTCCATCAGAAAAAACTTGGATCGGTAGCGACAAATTGTTGATCTCGTCCATCATACAAAATTCGTTGGACTGATCACACACATCGTTTGATGGTGAAGGAACAAAATTAGAATGGTATAGTGGGAAACTCTCATGACAGGGGTACGAAAGGGAGCCCGTGTCATTACTAGCACCACTGCTACAAATGTTTTCTTGAGCGAAAAATTGATAGAAATTAGGGTTAACATTATTAGAAACATTGACTAAATGCTCGTCATCAACAACGAACGAGTCAGAATTGCTAGATTCATCACTAGAATGCATAAACAAGTTAGGAATTTCAATATTTACACCAATATCATATTGACTTGACATTAACCCTTGGCTGGCAAAGAGATCAGAACCTTCATCGCTGTGAAACATTGTGCTCAAACTACTCCATTCTTCGTCAAAGAAGTTTCCAAAACACTCCATCTTTGTTCTTTTGTTTTGTTTTTTACTTTTGATGATCAAAAGAGTGTTTTGGAATGATTGAGAGAATGAGGATGAAGTGAAGTATTTATACCCTTAGTGAGAATTGACTTGTTAATCAATTGCTAATCATTGGAGTTATGTGGATATTTAAAGATTAGAGTCCACTGTGGGGCCAAGTAAAACAGCCAAAGCACAACCCATAAGTGGGACCTATCCATATGTGCATATGAATTTAAAATGACATCGACACATTTAATATTTTAATGTACTACAGTAGTAGTAACAAACAAACAGAAGTTTTTATCAGATTTATGTACAGTATTTTACTTGTCTTGAAAGTAATGTTACATTCTTCTCAAAATTATTACTCATGTTTTCATTTTGTGATATGTCAAAATAATTGTCAATTCTTATTTTGAACTAATTAAAAGAAAATTTAGTGGGTAAATATATTTGATTGGTTAAAGAGTGTAACAGTCCTATTTTTTTTAACTTTATGTTTTTCAGAAAATAATTTTAAAACGGATGGAGTAGCTAGTTTTGATTCTCTACATAACAAAACGACAATTTTAACATTCATGAATTAAGTTTTTTATTATTATTTTTTTTTTAATTATTTTTTTTAAGGGATTTGCATTAAAAACAACACACTAGCAAGAATCTAGACAAAAAGATTACATAGATTGTGCACTAGACAAAAAGATTACATAGATTGTACAAGCTTTGATTGGGTTATCAATCTAATCAATCCAAACGGGTTTAATTTTCCTGTTCCTATTTAGAAACCAAGAATGATAAAGAATTTTAATCACCTCAACAAGGATATCTTATCTAGAGGCTTTAGGTCGAAACAAACGTGATTATGATATTGTCATGCGATCCAAAACGTAGTTTGGACAACCGCGTCGAAACATGTCCTGAGAATTAAATTAAAATTGGCTGAATCCCCCACGATAAAAGATCAGACAAAGACTTTGAGTAGTCGGCCAAGCGCCACCATTCTTTAACTGAGGACCATACATTGGAAGTTCAAGCTCTTGCAGCTCCACCATTCTTTATTAGATTATGTATAAGAGACCATATTTAAGCGCCACCATTTTTTAAAAGTACACAACACTTCTAAAAGCGCATATTCAAGTTTCATAAATTAAGTGATGATGGGAGAGGTCTTATGAGCCTTTGGTCCAATCATTGGATGACGACTAACCCTAAATAATTAGTTTCAACTAAAGGCTAACTAATTTATGTTTCAAAAATAAAAATAAGCCTCGTCTTATCATTGAATAATGGTGGTATTTAATCTTTGTTTTCTAGAAGAACTGATTAGACATATAGTTTAGTGAAAGATTCTAAAATGTCTAATGTAATCAACATAATTATCTAAACTACCTATAATTTGTTTTAGCACAAGACACAAATACAATATGGAATTGCATAATTACTTAAAAAGGTAATTCATATTATTTAGTAATCAATTATAAAGAACTAAAGCTAAATATGGCGAACGTCTCACAAGATCAATACACATTTGATTATTCATTTCAGCTTTTTGATAGACAAAATACCAAGGTTGTTACTCGTCTTTGCAAGATCGTGATCGTAAGATCGAATCGAGATCCTAAGATCCTACTACAATGTCATTTTAATAGTCTTTATAATATTATTCAAATTTACAAATTATTATATATCATAAATAAAAAATTATTTGAATTTTTTATGAAAATATTGTCATAAATTATGAATAATTGAATGTTTAGGAAGAATCATATGTTGTATTCTTAATTCTATTAGAATATAATCCATAACTATGTAGTTTTTTATTTGCGGCTCGAGAAACGTAAGATCGGATCGGATTATATCTTAAGATCCTACGGTCAAGATCGAGATCCTGTAAGATCTTAAGCTTTCTAAGATCTTACGTAGGATCCGGATCGTTTTTGCTTTATAGAATCGTAAAATCGTAAGATCCTAAGATCAGGATCGGGATCCTGACAACTATGCAAAATACAATTACAACTCCAAACAAAAAATTCATTGTCATCAAAAGCATATTACCGAAAAACATTCTCAAAGGCTAGGGCACAATAACATGTTAATACTCATTTTTTGATGTCATGTCAGTGCCACATCATTTTAACACCAAAACATTTAACACAAAAAAATCTCTCTTTATCATAACACCAAATAACACCACCTTTTTTGGACTCATATTTTAAAAATATTTACAAATTATACCCTCAACAATTTCATTTATTAAACATTCTAATACTTCATAAATAAAATTAAACATACAATACGAAATAAAAATGTTACAAAAAAAACGCCTAAAAAAAGTTACAAAATAAAAATACAATGAGAAAATAAAATAAAACTACTCGGATGGGGTTGGCATTTTTTTTTCTTTTTGCAATTTTTTTCTTTTTCATTTCGATCCAATACGCAGCGATCGGATCCATCTCCTTCGTGTTAATACCGAGAAATTTAAATTCTTCCAAACGCATTATCTTCCGGTATTTCTTTCTAGCGGCCTCTTACGCCTCTTGGGCCGCTTCCCCTCTAAGTCGAAGCTCGGATGACATAGCTTCCAATTGGCTTGACGAACTTCCCCCGATGCTCGTCGTGGTATCGGATTTTTTTTTCGGGTGCGTGGTTTGCCGGACGGACGTGGCCGTGCATCATCACCGAATAGCTCTTGGTGACTTTCTCCGAGGACGTCTCCGGTTACGTCAACCGGTTCCGGCGCGTCCCATTTTGCATGACACTTCAAAATTTCTCACGCATCCTCTTGAGCAAACGAAACACCTTTATGCTCATCACGATACATTTATTTAGCCCGTTTCATATTATCCACTTCATTTTCACCACTTTTTTCCAAACGTTTAGCACGTTTGAAAACCATATGCCACTTACTTGTTAGCATATCCTTGTTGCGTGGTTGAAATTTTTTCTTGTTGAACTCGTTCAAAACCCAATACCAAAACGTGGTGCACTTTTATGAAACTCCGACATTTGGATCCTCGAAAACGGCCACTTAACACGATTTTCCTCTTCTGGTATCCAAATTAATGTAGTCTTACTCACGTCGGGATTTCTTTCATCATAGGACTCGGGGTCTTTGGACTTTTTGCCATACGTTTACCTCGACATTTGGGCTTTCTAGGAGATGTAGCTTCGGGCTTGATTTGAGATTGTGAGGATTGAGTTTGTAGTTGGGTTTGTTGGTCAAATTGTAGTGGGATTGGTTGAAAATTTTGGAAATTTTGTTGCCAAAATGAGTACAATTGTTGTTGTTGCTGAAGTTGCTATGGTGTAAATCAAAGTGGGTTAGGGAAACCGGATGAAGAAGCATTTGGGTCCGGGTTTGAAGAAGATCCCGCGTTCAGATTTTCAAAACCAAGCAAGTTAAAAAAACTCTCATCAGACCTCCCGACATTGTTTTTTTTTTTTTTTTTTTTTTTTTTTTTTTTTTTTTTTTTTTGTGAGAATAGAAGTATATGAGTTTAAGTTTGAGTTGTGGAAGTGTGTAAAAAAAAAGATATGAAGGTGGGTACTTATAGGGTTTTATTTTATTTTATTTATTTATTTAACTAGCCATTGTGATGGGGGTGTTTGTATACATTAATTTTTGTCCATATGCACGTTTCAACTTGAGTTAGTGCAGCAACGCAAACCACAACACGGGGGAAACGCCGAAGAAGCCGGTATGATAACGCAGCCTAAACATATGCCACGTGGGCCATAACGCCATTGGGGCTTTACCTACCCAAGCTCTCAGTGTTGTTCCTTTAAAGTAATTATAACTCAATAACTAATTTGAATCACTTCACCATTCTACTTGATGTATGTTTAAACAAGTTAATAACAAATATACTAAAACAATTTAAACAAAATAAGAAACAAAGTTTTCAATGTTTAAAATTCTTATTTGAATGAATTAAATAATTTGACAAGGATTGTTTGCGGAATAACAATTCAAGTTGAATGACAATTGAGGTTATCTCCTCTCTAACTAAAACACAAACCTAATGTATGGTTTAAGTAAGAACTTATACTTACTCGCCAGATGTTCAACACTCTAAGTTTTATTCGAGGATTAAATTCTCTTGAATGTGTATCACATTAATTGCAAGAGATGCATTTATTCATTTACAAATATTTTATTTTATAATAGAGAGTTAGGGTTACAAAGGCTTTCTACTTTACACGTATTGAGGATCTAGTGGGTGAATGAGATTGCATTAAATGTTTCTATACTAGGTAACTGGATAATGTCTTCTATCAGGAAGAGTGATTGATGCTGTTGTACTTTTTATCAACTCTGAAAGGTGTGGTTTCCCAAGAAAACTTGCTCTGTCCCTTTTTGCAAAAGTAGATTTTTCAGCCTTTGGCCTTCTAGATACTAGAGATTCTTTGCTCAGTACCTTAGTAAAAAGGAGATCAAACATCGTTTAGTGAGGCATTGCCATCCTCATTAAACTGAACTTCTTCTTCGGATCTTTTGCTTCAGTGACTGAACCGCATCAATACTGAAGTGAAGAATTCTTTGTCTTTAAGAACTCAGAAGGAGTTGGGCTGAACTATTCTAGTGACTAAGTTATACTTAGGCTATTTTCGATTTAAATCCATTCAGAGACTGTTGTATGCTGAAATGGCCCAACATTCTCCCCCTATTTGGATATACAAATAGCCTAAATTTATCAGATGTAAGTGAGCTAACAACTTCTTCTTACATACTAGTAAAATAAAGTAAAGCGGTAATAGGTAAACAAAGGTTCATTTGATATTCATTGATTACATTACAAAGTACAAAATTTATCAAATGATTACACTATTTATTGGTTCATGGCTTCTATGATTCTAGTTTGCTTTAGTGAGTTTCTTGCATTTCTCTTTTCAGCTTCAGCGACCAGAAAGGATCTGAAGGTTCTTGCAAGATCAGTCTTCCATAGGCCTTGGTGATGTCTATAGAAGATTCATTGTACTGAGTACAACTGTTCATTGGTCAGCTTTGAGAGTTCCTTAATATCATTAACGTCTTGTCTCTGTGGTGAATTGAAGTAAACCATTCCAAGTATAGGTTCATTGAGTACTTGTCCAACACGATGGTTTTCATACGCTACCATTTCTTTGTAGCACTTAGTGGTCCTAAAGACTTCTTTGAGGTTCTCAACTTCTCTCTTCCTCTTCTTGGTATTCTTGTTCTTCGTATTAGACTTTTCTCAGCTTCTCTTTTCCTCCTCTTCTTGGTATTCTTGGTGTTCTTAGCTTCTTTGTTCCTCTCCGCATTAGACTTTAATATTTCGTACTTGACTTTACTGAGCCGCTTTAACAATATTCGTATTTGACTTGCGTAACTCAAAAAATGTTTCCGCGTATTACCGCTATTAATATAATTTAACGTAATGCGACAATTCCTCTCGATTGAATAAGAAGAAACTTGGTTTATACGACTCAAACACTTGAAATATACTCGTAAGTGACACGACTTGCTTAGGGACAACGATACATTCATATTTTACTAGTGGAACTCAAAAGATGTTGTCATGTAGCGCTATCATTACAATTTAATGGAATGTGATGATTCTTATCTATTAAATAGAAAGACACTTGGTTAATAACTAAATTATTTTATTCGTTAGCTTAATATTTAAAAATTACATAGTAGCAATTAACATATGAGTTAGGATCAAATGAAAAGTGAAACTAAAATAAAAATAATGAAAAGAAACACAGACACATATTTCAGATGCACATACAAAAAGAGATGCATCTTTTTTCAAATTTTCACTTATTTAAAAGAGAAAATTACCAAAATAGGTAAAAAAGAAAGTTCATACATGGTCCATGATTTGGTCACCTTTTTTGCCCTTTCTCCATTTTGGTCATGCTCGACTGCTCAACTATTCGCCTCCATCATTTTTTATGACATGTGTCCTTGCAAGTACAACTGCTCGATTGCTCAACTGCTCGACTCCATCATTTTGGTCATACTCGACTGTTCAACTGCTCGACTCCACTTAAACTCTTGTACTTGCAAGGACACATGTCATAAAAAATGATGGAGTCGAGCAATTAATCAGTCAAGCATAACCAAAATAAAAAAAATGACAGAAAAGATGACCAAGTCATGAACCATGCATAAATTTTTGATAATATTTTAATATTTTTCTCTATTTAAGATATGTTAGCTATAATTTCTTTTCATATTAATTTTTAGACTAAAATACACCGTTGGTCCCTAAACTTGGCAGGACGCATCGCGATGGGACAAAACTCGGCCTTTTCATCGCCACAGGTCCAAACCTTGGCCATTAAATGCCAGAATCGTCCCTTGACCAACAACGCCTATGTCAACGTCTTTTTTCTGTTAGTTATTGGAGGGTATTATAGTCCATACACATTTATAACTCAACTTAGTTAATTCTAACTCAAGAACTATTCCACCAAAATAAAAAGGGGTTATTGTTTGAACAAATTATATCAGTGTACCTGAGTCCTCACCACTTAAGTATGACTTCATAAAAGTCAACTGGTAAAGAAAGTATGAGCTCACAGAAATTTACCCAGGATTAACAAACAAATTTATACATTATCAACTACTTAGCTAGTTGATTATAACAGTCAACTATATACAGTGTTTGATGAAACTGGAATATAATTGATACTACGAAGTCATTGTCTGATACATGTTAATATACTGATACGTTACAAAATATAAAAGATGAATTTGGGCCCAACTTCAAAACGTTCAACTGCTGAATCTTCAAATGATCTACACAGCTCTGATCGATATCCAGAAACTGCTGAACCGACAAAACATGAACCCTAAATTGATGATGCTGCTGCCACCTTGTCTGCAAAAACAAGTATACAAACAACAAACATATAAGTTATGAACTGTAGTGTTACAGCTTAATGGAATTTAACACATGACATGGTATTCATCACTGAAACATCACCTAGGGTCGCCTTTGGGCGAACAGTGCTAGGACGCAGTTTGTAATCTTTTCTTTGCTCCGAAAGGGTGTCTTAACACTGCTTGAAACATCAGCAGCAGCACCACCAACCCTTTCAGCATTCCCCTCCAAATCAAAAGCAGGCAAGTTCTCAACATCAAACCCTGCAAACTCAACCATTTTGGCCTTCCCCTTCCCATCTAAACCTCGCTTAAATTCTTGAACAACTTCTCTCCCTTTTTTTCTGGGCAAAACCTCCTCTTCATCAACCATCTTTCCTTTTCCTTTTCCTTTTCCTTTAATTTTCTCCCTTTTTTAAGCTACAACCCCTTCTTCGTCTTTGATTACAACACCACCTTTCACTCTTGGTGTCCTGGTTCCACTCCCCTGTATTTTTTTATTATCTATCCCCTGCCATTAACGTCTAGTCCTAAAAGGTGTTTGACTAAGCATCCTAAAGTTAGCATCCTGCTCTACCCAACCCACAACTTCAAAACTGATATTTTTTTAAGTAAAATTGTGCTAACTTTTGGGGCTTGTGGGCTACGAAGATATCAACTGACTCATTTGTTTCAGCCATTCCAAACAAAGTATGAACATCAACATCAGTATGAATCAAATGCAAACCATTTTCTAGGGAATGTTTAGGATCACAGAAAAACAACGCCCATTTTTGTTCATTAATCTCTGATAACACATTATCAAGGCTTGAACTAAATATATCCCTATCACTGGTAAAGGCACACAGATTAATTAATGAACCTCGTTCATACCTGAGTGGGCTATAATCAAAAACCCCATTATAGTGGATTCTGAACAGGACCTCACCTTCTTCTTCTTCCTTCACATCCTTAAAAGTGGAGACGAATATGCTTCTGTCCTGCATTGTTACTTTTTTGTGTTTTTAAGAATGGGTTTGACTAGATGTGTGTTTCAGTACGTGAGTGTGGATGTATGTTAGGTTTCGTTTTGATTGGGTTTTGTTAATTGGGTCGGGTTATTATGATTGTGTTTATTGTTTCGGATCTTGTTAGTTGGGTTCTTTTGGTGATTCCCAACACATTAATTGTGTATAAGCGTATCAATGAAGGAAAAATGTCAAGTTGCAGGGTAATAGGTTTAAAATGTCACACTTGGTCCCTCAATTTGGTCAGTTAGCCGTTTTTTGCACTTAAAATTCCCGCGTATTTTTTCTCACACAAACTTGACTATTTCTCTTTTTACTAACTTCACAATTAGTCTCTGAATTTGGAACGTCCATTTGTTTTTGGTATTTATTGGTTAATACACTATACCAATTGCATACCAACAATCAAAAGAAACATATCCTAAGAAAATCTCAACAACCTCCCAATGGTTGACTTCCCACTACTTGAAGAACTCGCAAAAGCTTTGAACTCTGACTACATGTTTGACTCGATTTCTCTCTTTTATCAGAGAGAAAACGATAAGGACATCAAAATTGCTAAGGGACTCTGATGAGTGTGCAAATACTCATCATTTTTGTACCATTTAAACTGCAAAAACATCTGAAAACACTCAGAAATGCATCAAAATGATAAAAATATCACAAATAAGTGTTTTATGTGTTTTAAATGCAAAAATTCCAAAATCAGATGAAAAATGTATCAAGTTTGCATAATTGGCAGTTTTAGTCCCCCAAGTTTCAAAAGTTGTCAAATATAGTCCCTGGTAAATCAAAATAAAGAAAAATATTATTCAAGGTCCCTGAAATATTATAAGTTGTCAAAAATGGTCCTTGAATGAATCTTTGGTCAAATGGCAGAAAAGGTCCCTCAACTTTACAAAAGTGTCAAAAATAGTCCTTGGATATTTAAAAATGTAAAATAATCAAATATGGTCCTTGTACTATTAAAGTTTGTCAAGTTTGGTCCTTGTGATAACTTTGGAGAAATTACAGGTTCAGCCCCTCATGTTTGGATAAATTGCAAAATTGGTCCTTATGATATTAAACAAACCAAACGGACCTTTTGTATTTTAAACCCAGCCAAACAAATAGAACCCCTGTCATAAACCTTGACCCCCCATTGTGAACCCACCTTTATTAATATCCACTGGTCAAATATAGTCAACCCGCCAAAACCACAGTCACTGTTCACTCTCCTCTCCCAAGCCTGCAATCCCAAAACCAGAGCTGTTTTCTTCCACCTTGCCTGTTTCCACCTTTCCACCTCACCTCACCACTTGTATACCTACTCCCCTCCACCTCCACAATCCCCCAAACTTCTTTAAATGCATGAACCTGTTAATGACTTTTTTGGCGCCAAAACTCCAAATGGATGGTTCTGATGATTTTGACCAATCCAATGGTTGGAATGAGGTGGGATATGTTCAGAGATGTCGACAAAGCTGAATATGATCATTATAAAGCAAGGAAGAAGCAATGTGAAGAGATAACTAGTGTAATTTAATTTTCCTTATGTCGTTTTAATTATTTCAAGCTTTCCAGTTTATGTTTAAAACTTTCAAGTACTTGTTAAGTGTTTTTGAGTATATGTAAACCTTTATCAATAATAAATTTCAAGTTTCCTTTTCATTTACAGTTTATGTAAAATCTCAAGTTCAAAAGAATCTCAAATTATGCAAGTGTTGTTATTAGTTGTTAGTAAGGACTGTAAAAGCTCATATAAGCTCTTATAAAGCTCTTATAAGCTTTTAGAATCTAAAGAAGTCAGTTTCTAGTTAAAACTCAATAATACCAAAAAATTCACATAAAATAGATAAAAATTCAAAAATCATTGAATATGATGAAGGAAGCTGAAGTAGGGTAATCTTTTGATTGCCTTTGGTTTAGAGGCTTAGTGGTAAGCTTATAGGAGTGATCTTATGTTCTCAGTTCTCAGTTTGTGCATAAACACAACTTGTAAGTCATTTCTTAAAAATTTGCAATTTTAAGTTTAAGTGTTATAATCTTGTTAGTTATAGCCTCAATCTGTCTAAATATAGTTGATATCATTTAATTAATAGTTTACTTGGTTTAAAAGTTTGATTTAGTACATTAAGCTTCAAAACAGTCCTATTAAGGGGTGTTTGGATTTGTTGTATTAATTGTATTAGAGGTTGATTGTGGTGTTATGCTTGTCTGATATCTGTCACAATACAACATAGAAGCTCAGTCAAAGCATAAAAACCAGTGTTTATTAGTAAGAAAGTCAAAATTAGTTTTAATCTCAACTTAGTTCACAACTGTTAAGATTTTAGATTATAAATCTCATCACAGTAGTAGATAACTTGATAATATAGCTTAAAATCATCTTATTATAGCTTATTACAACTTGATCAGTCCATAGAATTAATTCAAAGTTCATAATAGTCAACTTAGTTCATTTCTTTTAAAAGTCAAAATTTCTCAATACCAGTTTTTGAATAAAATTTAGAATTTTAATGTGTGTTTAATATTGAGTTTCATGCTTTGTGCTTTTGGGATATCAATATTTAGCTGCTTATCTTAATTAGAAAAATATAAGTTTATCTTTACTTAGCTTATAAAGTGCTTATTTCTCAGCTTGTTTTAAACACTTTTTCAAAATCATGCTCTGTGCACAGTTTAGATAGTCTATTTCACAAGCTCTCAGAGAGCTTATTAATGAACCCTAGCTTATGTCCCTTAGCTTTTTGAGAAGCTCACTTAGCTGTCTCTCTAGTCCAGTGCTCATTTTTCACTTTACAGCTTATTTGATTAGCCTGCTATTTGCCTTTTGTTTTGTCCATTTCCTGTGTACACCAGTTAGTCAGTGTTCATAAGTTTTTCAAAAGCTTGTCACAAGCTTATTAATGGAAGCCAATCTTTGTAAATTAGATTTTTGGAAAGGTTAACTGGTATACTTATTAGTTACAGTGCTTATTTTCATTTCTTAGCTTATTTCAGTGCTTAAATATAAGCTTAAAGTTGCCTAGAAACCCAAAAATTCCCTGTGCAAACAGATAAGTTTATGCTTATTTGGATTTTGATAAGTGCTTATTTCTAGTCATTGTGCTTTTTCAGTCATAACATTAGCTTATTATAAGCTGCTTAGCTTATTTTTAGTTACCCTTTGCTTATTTTTAGCTTATAAGCCATTTTGGCTTAAACTTGTGCTTATTCCAATTTTTGCCCACTGTTAAGCAATAATAAGCTCAATCTGAGCTTATTAGTGGTTTTTAGAAAAAAGTTGTAATTTTATAATTTGCTTATTTCAGTGTGCTTAATAAGTTTGTAACAGAAAAAATCAAAAAAATAAAAAGTTTGCAAAAAGCCATTGCTGGGATTCGAACCCTGGCCACCCAGCTCACCACACACACACCTCACCAACTGCCCTTGGGTCTTTGACTGGTATTCCTTTGCACCATTTAATATATAACCCCATGTTTTCTTTTTAGCTTATACGAGCTTTTTAGCTTATTTCTAGCTTATTTAAATAAGTTGTCATACCTTTTATATTTTTCTTAGCTTTGTATTAGTATAAAGTATTTTACAAAAAAGTTTCAGATTTTTCTTAATAGTTTTAGTTTTTTTAATCATTTAGTTAGTTTCAAATAGTATTTAATTCATAATAAAAAATATAAAAGTCAAAAAAATATAAATCTTTTTTCTAAAATTTTCTTTTGTCATTTAGTAAGTAAGAAAATTGTTTTTACACTCGTAGGACTTTTATTTTACAAATTTTACGTTTTTACTTGCGCACTCGCGTAATTTTTACCTATAACGCACGTTTTCATATTAGGTCACGTTTTTAGATAATCTAGGTTTACGTTTTAATTAAAATAGTTTATTTAAGTTATTTTGTTTTATAAATCAAGAAAAACATCATTTTAAAAATAGTGATAGCATTTATTTAATATAATTTAGCTTTTTAATTTTCTTTAATTTGCATTTAAGCCCCTGTAATTTACAAAACTTTTTCTTTAGGTATAAATATTCCAAATTCCTTACTGATCACTATCCTTAGTGATTATTCGACATCTGAATTTGTTCAAACACCATTCATCCTCCGTGGGACTTAACGACCTGTGGAAACACTATACTCTCCAGATCTTAATTGCATTTGTTTCTGAGCTGTTTGAAGTTTATTACAGTTGACCATTCATAAGTGGTTAGCTTGTGTGATAAACTTGACTGTTTGGGAGCCAATCAAATTTTGGCGCCGCTGCCAGGGAGGCTGTAAGCGTGTTCTAAGCATTTCCAGACCCGTACTTGCACATATACCACCTTTTTGTAAACAGTTTTTGGTAAAGTTATAACAAAATCAAAAAGTTCATTAACACTGTTCCTAAAGTGTTAACAACACCAAAAGTATATAAAACAACAAAACAATCGTAACGTTTTCTAGCTTGTGTTTCCTTTAAGGTGATTCTTAAAGAGATACGATTTGGTTAAACGAGACGATACCAAAAATATTGTCCAAAAGTTTTTAAACCCTTAGCACATATCTATAACTACGTCTTTTCAGTGGTACTTAATAAATACATAAAAATCAACCACCGCAAATCAAGGCAGTACACCTACCAACTGGGGGTGTGACCATTAATAAGTTCCCGAACTAAAGATTTAAAACTTACCTTTGTGTCCTTGTGATTTGGTGTACCTTTTTCAAAGAAGCCATTTCATTTGTGATTATTGGTTTAAGTTCACTTGTCGTTTTGCCTCGCATTTGTTTTGAAAACTGATTTTTATACTTAGTGCATGCGCACTCGTTCTTCCAGCTCTACAAGTCCACTTTCTGAGCTTGCAAATATTCCTCGTAGACGTAGAGGACGTTCTACTCCTTCAGCCGTGACTGAGGAACGTCTAGCACAACCACCCCCTGTCTTAATGGCAGAAGACAAACCGATGAATGAGCTTCTCCAAGCACCCATCGAGGGTTACGGAGATGCCATTATTGTCCCAGCCATCGTGGCTGATACCTTTGAGCTCAAAACCGGGTTGCTTAATCTTGTAACCCAAAGCCAATTTTATGGTTTTGAGCGGGATGATCCTCATGCACATATTCAATAGTTTAACAAGATTGCATCTACCATCAAATACAAGAATGTCCCACATGAAGCAATTAAGCTTCTTCTGTTCCCATTCTCTCTAGAGGGACAAGCCCGGAATTGGCTTGAGAAACAACCCCCTCGTTCCATTGAGACATGGGAGGATTTAGTCACTAAGTTTGTTAACGAATTCTATCCTCCATCCCGAACTACAAGTCTTAAGAATGAGATAATGAAATTCTCTCAAAGATTTGATGAATCATTCGGGGAGGCATGGGATCGTTATAAAGAGTTGCTCCGCAAGTGTCCGCATCATGGTTTTATCGAGTTAATGCAAATGGATACTTTCTACAATGGTCTGAACCAGACTAATCAAGACTCTTTAAATGCCTCCGCGGGAGGTAATTTCCTGAGCAAGACCACAAAAGAAGCCTTGCAAATCATTGAAAACAAGTCCCAGGTCCGCCCTTTCCGAACAAAGACATATCAATCTCAGTCTAATGCTGGACCTTCTACTTCATCTCACGTGAGTACATCTAGATCCGATGCTAAGATTGACAAACTCACGGATATTGTTCAGGCTATGGTTCTTGCTAATCAAAAGAAAGTCACTTTCACACAGACACCATCACATGGTGAAGTGAAGAAAGTTGAAGTTTGTGTTACTTGTGGTGGCCCTCATGCATACTACAATTGTACTGCCACCGATGGTAGTCCGGTTGAAGCCAATGCTATAGCCGGTACTTCACTTCAAGGAGGTAATCAATACCGACCACAAGCTGATCCTCACTACCGTGCACCTAGCAGTATGACACCACCCGATTTTAACCAGAATCCTAACATACAAAACCGGAATCAGAACCAACCTAGAATGAACCAAGGTTATCAAAACCAAGGTAATTTCTATCCTGGACCAAATCAAGGTTTCCAACATCAAGGAAACCTTAATCAAAACAATTTCAATCGAGGGAATCAATTTCATGGGAATATGAATCCTAACCAAGGAAATTTTCAATATCAAGGCCCTAATCCAAACATTAGAGGCCAGAATTTTCCTAATCAAACTCAAGCCATTGTTCCAACTGGACCATCATCTGATGAGTTATTGTAGCAATTCATGAAATCCCAAGATGAAATGAACAGGTTGTTGGTCAGTCAGATCGCTGATCTAAAGAAGTCTTTAAATGATCAACCCTCGGGCTTAGGAAAACTTCCGAGCAACACGATCGCTAACCCGAGGGGCGATGCAAAGGCGATCACAACCAGAAGTGGTGTATCATACGATGGACCCGCTATTCCTACTACCTCTTCTTCTTCTCTCCCAAAGGTAGTAGAAAGTGGTAAGACGCACAATGGACCTTCGACTCCAATGCCTCCTCCACCAGGAGCAATGAGTCAAGTTACCAAGGATACAACGGACAAGGTGCATTTCTCAAGCCCACGAAGTACCGCACACGTCCCACCTTCGGTAGTCCAAGCTTTAAGTCCGGAACCCGAAGTTCTGAAGACAAATTCTGAGCCAGAAATGACTTCCATCCCGGCTCAAAAGTCTAGTCAACTTCCTTACCAATCAAGATTGCATGATGAGAAGCTCAAAGACAAAACCAAAGAGCAAATGGAAAAATTTTTCCAAATTTTCAATGAACTGCACTTTGATATAAGCTTCGTTGATGCTCTCGTTTTAATGCCCAAATTTGCATCCACGCTTAAAGGCTTACTGAGCAACAAAGATAAGTTATCTGAGATGGCTAAAACCCCTCTCAATGAGCAATGCTCTGCGGTCCTTCTCAAGAAGCTTCCTAAAAAGCTTGAAGACCCTGGCAGGTTTTTAATCCCGTGTGATTTCTTGGGGATGGTTCAATGCTCAGCCTTGGCCGATCTTGGCGCAAGCATTAACCTCATGCCACTCTCAGTATGGAAGAAACTGTCTCTTCCTAAACTTACATCTACTTGTATGACACTCGAGCTAGCGGACTGTACAATAACTCGTCCACTTGGGATAGCCGAGGATGTCGTGGTAAAAGTAGGGAAGTTTCATTTTCCTACTGACTTTGTTGTAGTAGACTTTGATGCAGATCCTAGAGTTCCCCTTATCTTAGGGAGAGCTTTCTTGAGAACGAGCCGTGCTCTAATTGATGTATTTGCTGAAGAGTTGACCATACGGGTTGACATCGAAGAACTCACGTTTAATATCAATCAGAACTCCAAACCTCTATCCAAACATAGTGTTGCCACAATTGATCAAAAATCTGAAAGAATCAATGCAACACTCTCAAATTTCACGGTTAAGAGGAGTCACCAAAAACGTGCTGAGCTAAAAGCTATGAAAATCAACCCTGGTTCAAACAAATGGTTTGAAAGTTGTACCAAGGAAGTCAAGAGTGTTCTTGATGATGATGATCTAGAATCGGAGACTTTATCAGAAGTAGTGGAAATTGCTAGCTCTAAGAGCACACCACTTGTCCTACCTCCGAAATCAGTTTATCGTATTGAGTTTGTTAACTCTGTGGATGAAACTAAATTCTCTTCAAATGATCCATCATCCATTTCATCTCTTGATCCAATTGTTTCCGACTATTCCATTTCTTCTCTCACACCGGATGAGGAAGATGACAACTTTTGGAATGAAGTCGATGCTTTTCTAAGTGATGAGTCAATTCCAACAGGGGTTGATGATACTTACTTGGATTCAGAGGGGGACATCCTTTTTCTTGAAAGTTTATTAAACGAAGAATCGTCTCCAACCCTCCCTCCCGGACATCTTATTGACAATCACCATAAAAGCTTCAAGTTTAAGCTTAAAAATGTCAAACATGGTGATTTGCTTCTTACTGATGAGGAATGGACATGCATTGTGATGCACATCTTTATTCCATTCTTCACGGATGGTGTGGTTGCTCGTTCCCTTTTCTCTTTCGGGAATGAGGACACCATCTTTGACCCCGGTATTATCCTTTATAGTTTCTACTATTAAAAATACCGGTTGTATCTCATCGGAGTGGAACTTTCTGATGTTCATATGTTTATTAACACTATGAATGAAAGTCCGATCGAGATTGGTTTTCCACGTTACTTTCCCCATGAACCAATGAATGTGGGGATCGAGTCAAGCTAGCGACTCGGTAATCAAAAAACAGTAGCACACACAATATGGGTTTTCACCCATATTTCTGATTTCTTTCTATTTTATACCACCCTAGTGTGGGGGAGTTGCCCCCCGCTATTGTATATAAGTTTCCTTTTCAACAAAAAAAAATGTGTATATATCAAAAATCAAATAATGGCCGTAGTATTTCCCTTTTACGTTCTATGTTTCGGCATAACCGCCGGTACTTTTAATATTGAGGGCAATATTCATTTCTAAGTGTGGGGGGGGGGGGGGGGAATTCTCACGAATTTTATCATGTAATTATTCCACCCAATTCCCCCATTTTTGGCCAAATTTTTTTTTGGAGTAAGTGTTTTTCATTTACTCAGCAAATGGTAATCAGTCCGCCATGTCTAAGCCACATAAGGATTGGCTAATCCAGGAGCAAACGGATCTTGGTAAACATATCTCAAATCCGTTTATGGCTTGCAATTTGCCCAAAATTGTATGGTGTTCAGCTCACCATATCTTTAATTAGTGAAAAGTTGGCTAGCCCGCAAGTTTATGGCTTGTGGTAAAGGCAGTTGGAAATCCATAATTGGTAATCGACTCACCAAAGATAATAGTGATAATTTATCTAAGAGTTGGCTAGTCCAGAAGCAAACGGCTTCTGGTAAAGACAAATCAAAACCGTTGACAGCTGGTGATTTGCTCAAAATCATTTGGTTATCATTGTACCAAGGTTCTTACTTGAACTGAAACAATTGGCTACTCCAGAAGTAATGGCTTTTGGTAAAGAGATGAAATCCATTAATTTTTCTCAAAACATTGCTAGGGACTAGCAATATCTTAGTGTGGGGGATTGATGAGTGTGCAAATACTCATCATTTTTGTATCATTTAAACTGCAAAAACATCTGAAAACACTCAGAAATGCATCAAAATGATAAAAATATCACAAATAAGTGTTTTATGTGTTTTAAATGCAAAAATTCTAAAATCAGATGAAAAACGTATCAAGTTTGCATAATTGGCAGTTTTAGTCCCCCAAATTTCAAAAGTTGTCAAATATAGTCCCTGGTAAATCAAAATAAAGAAAAATGTTATTCAAGGTCCCTGAAATATTATAAGTTGTCAAAAATGGTCCTTGAATGAATCTTTGGTCAAATGGCAGAAAAGGTCCCTCAACTTTACAAAAGTGTCAAAAATAGTCCTTGGATATTTAAAAATGTAAAATAATCAAATATGGTCCTTGTACTATTAAAGTTTGTCAAGTTTGGTCCTTGTGATAACTTTGGAGAAATTACAGGTTCAACCCCTCATGTTTGGATAAATTGCAAAATTGGTCCTTATGATATTAAACAAACCAAACGGACCTTTTGTATTTTAAACCCAGCCAAACAAATAGAACCCCTGTCATAAACCTTGACCCCCATTGTGAACCCCCCTTTATTAATATCCACTGGTCAAATATAGTCAACCCGCCAAAACCACAGTCACTGTTCACTCTCCTCTCCCAAGACTGCAATCCCAAAACCAGAGCTGTTTTCTTCCACCTTGCCTGTTTCCACCTTTCCACCTCACCTCACCACTTGTATACCTACTCCCCTCCACCTCCACAATCCCCCAAACTTCTTTAAATGCATAAACCTGCTATTGACTTTTTTGGCGCCAAAACTCCAAATGGATGGTTCTGATGATTTTGACCAATCCAATGGTTGGAATGAGGTGGGATATGTTCAGAGATGTCGACAAAGCTGAATATGATCATTATAAAGCAAGGAAGAAGCAATGTGAAGAGATAACTAGTGTAATTTAATTTTCCTTATGTCGTTTTAATTATTTCAAGCTTTCCAGTTTATGTTTAAAACTTTCAAGTACTTGTTAAGTGTTTTTGAGTATATGTAAACCTTTATCAATAATAAATTTCAAGTTTCCTTTTCATTTACAGTTTATGTAAAATCTCAAGTTCAAAAGAATCTCAAATTATGCAAGTGTTGTTATTAGTTGTTACTAAGGACTGTAAAAGCTCATATAAGCTCTTATAAAGCTCTTATAAGCTTTTAGAATCTAAAGAAGTTAGTTTCTAGTTAAAACTCAATAATACCAAAAAATTCACATAAAATAGATAAAAATTCAAAAATCATTGAATATGATGAAGGAAGCTGAAGTAGGGTAATCTTTTGATTGCCTTTGGTTTAGAGGCTTAGTGGTAAGCTTATAGGAGTGATCTTATGTTCTCAGTTCTCAGTTTGTGCATAAACACAACTTGTAAGTCATTTCTTAAAAATTTGCAATTTTAAGTTTAAGTGTTATAATCTTGTTAGTTTTAGCCTCAATCTGTCTAAATATAGTTGATATCATTTAATTAATAGTTTACTTGGTTTAAAAGTTTGATTTAGTACATTAAGCTTCAAAACAGTCCTATTAAGGGGTGTTTGGATTTGTTGTATTAATTGTATTAGAGGTTGATTGTGGTGTTATGCTTGTCTGATATCTGTCACAATACAACATAGAAGCTCAGTCAAAGCATAAAAACCAGTGTTTATTAGTAAGAAAGTCAAAATTAGTTTTAATCTCAACTTAGTTCACAACTGTTAAGATTTTAGATTATAAATCTCATCACAGTAGTAGATAACTTGATAATATAGCTTAAAATCATCTTATTATAGCTTATTACAACTTGATCAGTCCATAGAATTAATTCAAAGTTCATAATAGTCAACTTAGTTCATTTCTTTTAAAAGTCAAAATTTCTCAATACCAGTTTTTGAATAAAATTTAGAATTTTAATGTGTGTTTAATATTGAGTTTCATGCTTTGTGCTTTTGGGATATCAATATTTAGCTGCTTATCTTAATTAGAAAAATATAAGTTTATCTTTACTTAGCTTATAAAGTGCTTATTTCTCAGCTTGTTTTAAACACTTTTTCAAAATCATGCTCTGTGCACAGTTTAGATAGTCTATTTCACAAGCTCTCAGAGAGCTTATTAATGAACCCTAGCTTATGTACCTTAGCTTTTTGAGAAGCTCACTTAGCTGTCTCTCTAGTCCAGTGCTCATTTTTCACTTTACAGCTTATTTGATTAGCCTGCTATTTGCCTTTTGTTTTGTCCATTTCCTGTGTACACCAGTTAGTCAGTGTTCATAAGTTTTTCAAAAGCTTGTCACAAGCTTATTAGTGGAAGCCAATCTTTGTAAATTAGATTTTTGGAAAGCTTAACTGGTATACTTATTAGTTACAGTGCTTATTTTCATTTCTTAGCTTATTTCAGTGCTTAAATATAAACTTAAAGTTGCCTAGAAACCCAAAAGTTCCCTATGCAAACAGATAAGTTTATGCTTATTTGGATTTTGATAAGTGCTTATTTCTAGTCATTGTGCTTTTTCAGTCATAACATTAGCTTATTATAAGCTGCTTAGCTTATTTTTAGTTACCCTTTGCTTATTTTTAGCTTATAAGCCATTTTGGCTTAAATTTGTGCTTATTCCAATTTTTGCCCACTGTTAAGCAATAATAAGCTCAATCTGAGCTTATTAGTGGTTTTTAGAAAAAGTTGTAATTTTATAATTTGCTTATTTCAGTGTGCTTAATAAGTTTGTAACAGAAAAAATCAAAAAAATAAAAAGTTTGCAAAAAGCCATTGCTGGGATTCGAACCCTGGCCACCCAGCTCACCACACACACACCTCACCAACTGCCCTTGGGTCTTTGACTGGTATTCCTTTGCACCATTTAATATATAACCCCATGTTTTCTTTTTAGCTTATACGAGCTTTTTAGCTTATTTCTAGCTTATTTAAATAAGTTGTCATACCTTTTATATTTTTCTTAGCTTTGTATTAGTATAAAGTATTTTACAAAAAAGTTTCAGATTTTTCTTAATAGTTTTAGTATTTTTAATCATTTAATTAGTCTAAAATAGTATTTAATTCATAATAAAAAATATAAAAGTCAAAAAAATATAAATCTTTTTTCTAAAATTTTCTTTTGTCATATAGTAAGTAAGAAAATTGTTTTTACACTCGTAGGACTTTTATTTTACAAATTTTACGTTTTTACTTGCGCACTCGCGTAATTTTTACATATAACGCACGTTTTCATATTAGGTCACGTTTTTAGATAATCTAGGTTTACGTTTTAATTAAAATAGTTTATTTAAGTTATTTTGTTTTATAAATCAAGAAAAACATCATTTTAAAAATAGTGATAGCATTTATTTAATATAATTTAGCTTTTTAATTTTCTTTAATTTGCATTTAGGCCCCTGTAATTTACACAACTTTTTCTTTAGGTATAAATATTCCAAATTCCTTACTGATCACTATCCTTAGTGATTATTCGACATCTGAATTTGTTCAAACACCATTCATCCTCCGTGGGACTTAACGACCTGTGGAAACACTATACTCTCCAGATCTTAATTGCATTTGTTTCTGAGCTGTTTGAAGTTTATTACAGTTGACCATTCACAAGTGGTTAGCTTGTGTGATAAACTTGACTGTTTGGGAGCCAATCAGACTCCAAAACACTTTGACTGACTTGATTCGGGGTATGAAGGAAACCCAAGAATACATCTTTGAGATCGAAGGCTTTCGAACTACGGTGATGAACTACAAGGTTATCGAGGATCTTCGCAACAGGCAAAGGCTAATGTCTTGAAGGCGTTGGAGATAAGGAGGATGATATGTCAGACACTCTCACAGGTGTGTGACATGAACAACTTCCTTGATGATCTTAGGAAGTGTTGAGAAGGAAATGCTATGGTTATGTTTTCCTTTTTTTTTTTTGAAAAATATGTACTGAATATTTAATGTTTAATATGAAGTTAATGAATCTATATGTTATGTTCTAGTGTTTTAATTTGTTAATTATGTTGTTAATTGTTGTATTCGTCTAAGAGAGTTGTTATATCGGTTTTGATTGTATTGGGTGTTGGTAGAACTATGGTCCTTGCTCAAACAGATTAAGAGTATAGGGGACACAGGTTTTAGTCCTCTATCCTGTCCTCACATTTGCATTAACTTATAGCAAGCACTTTATTCTCACATTTTACCACAAATTTGAATTTCATATACATAAACCCAACCCTTTCAGAGAAATTGCGTCAAAATGGGTAAATCTAGAGCTCGTAAACATATTAAATGCTCCAATTGTCAAACTGTTGGACAGAATAAGTCTAGCTGTCACAAGGATCAGGTACCAAAACCAACAAAGGAAACTAAGGTTCGAGGTAGAAAAAGGCATTGTGATGGCAGAAGGCAACATGTATTCATTTAGTTGTCATTTGCATAACGATTATTCTTGTGTGTTTACATTCTAGTTGATGTGCAAATGTATTACTTTTGTAGTGGATGGATGAAGACGATATAAGGAAGACTATGGAACAAGAGTTTTATGATGCTCTTTATGAGCAAGAAGAAGAACACACAAATTTGAAGGAAGATGAAGAGCAGTCCAAGTTGGATGAAGAGGCATTCCAGCAGTTTTTGGAAGAGGAGAGAATGTACAAAAGAATTGAAAAGGAATGGGAGAGGAAAAATTGGCTTGAAGATGCAGAGTATGAGGCAACTTACTATGGAGTGTCTGTGGAAGACTTATATCCAAGACATCCATATGTGCTGGATAAAATTCACGCTCTGAATGGCACAAATTCCAGCAGTTTTCGAAGGTTGTAGGCTTATACTCTTCTAGCCATTTGTAATATCGACAATATTATGTTTGAACATGTTTTTGTTTTTTTTGTTGACTTTATAAGTTGACTAGCTTGTAAGAATTTATGTTGTCTTTACTCCTTATCTACTTGTTCAACAACCACAACTCCCTTCTACTTATATAATACATCTTAATTTAGCAATTGTTTATCATACCAACATATTATCACCATGGATGTAGAAAATGGTTGTCAAATGGTATGCATTGACTGTTGGGTTGAAAGGGAAAACAGGGCTGGATTGACCTTTTTTGCTAGGCGTCCACCTTATAGAGCTTTCATGTGGTATGTTTGTCCAGTGTGCCTTGAGATAAGGGGAAACACCTCTTATACTGGTAGCAATGGTGTTACCAGGGAAAACACAACCACATGAGATAGTGGTGGATATGTGATGGGTTTACATATTTCTGAACCTACTAGTGTTGGTGCATCCTTGGGCAGTGATGAAGAAGAAAGTGAACCACCTGCAACTGAAATAGCAAGTGGAGAGCGCCCAAGCCAAACACCACGTGAAGCACCTGCAACTGAAAGACCAAATGGAGAACACCCAAGACAAACACCAATTGAACCAATTGCAACTGAAAGACCAAATGGATCACCTACTAGTCATTTAACGCAGTGAATTCCTAGCAAGAAATGCTATGTTGTCTTTCAGTCTAAATGTAGCTTAACTGATATGTGTGTGATTCTTGTGTTATAAAAATTGAATTTTGGATACAATTTGAATCTGTTGACTTTATAAGTCAAACAAAAGAGATTTTAAATACTAACAATTCGGTGTGGTTCCTCTAATAATTTGGTTTGTTGACCTTATAAGTCAAAATGGGTTTTCCCAAGCACCCACCTAAACTAGATATGCAAGTGCAAACTACAAAATGAAAACAACATATCCAAAATATACCTACACCACCACCTAATTACACCATATGAAGCAAAGTATACATGTTAACAAGTATCGTTTTCAGTAACCATCATCAGCCAAAAAATATACATCTTCATTACATCAACAACTAAAAATAACATGTGAACTTCTTGATGGGAGGCTTGTTATTCATGGGGGGAGACTTGAGGTCCTTAGGGGGAGGCACATACCACTCATTCCTATTTGTGCAGGAGCATCCCACAGCCGCTACAAGACCAAGTACAACTTTGGGAGCGGAAGCCTTGGACGCCTTGGAAGCTTGGGAAGTGGAACCTTTCAAATTAGTGGTCTTAGAAGACATGTTCCCACACTCATCATCAGATGTGTCTGAAATAATAATGACATTAACTTCATTTCTTTTCACGTTAGTATCTAGAAAGATAGACAAAATAGAAAGAATCAGAGTTCACCCATTACAACTTTCTTAGCTTGCAAACATTAACTCTAACCTTTCTCAGACTCCTTATTCCCATATTTTTCCCACAAGTCTTCAAGTATCACATCAGCAATGTCATCTCCTATATCCCACTTATTCCCATAAGTAGCCATGACATACTCAACCATATCGTCAGATACCTTTAGCTTGCTATAATCCCTCTTTTTGACAGATTTTGACACTGCTCGGATTTCTGTCAAATAAATTGGAGTTATTTATGCTCATCCCTTAAAATGGCAATAACACAAATACAAAAAAAAACCGACTAACCGTTCATCACTTGAGCTTCTTTCGCAAATCTGCATAAATCATCAAACATTTCATCAGACATTTCATCTTCTTTTAACCAAGTATCCCCATATTTTGCCTTCACATATTTTACCATCTCATCAGTTACATCTGTAAAAGTAAGCTCCTTGTCTGCCATTGTTAAAGTGTGTGTGAGGGTTGTGTGAAGAAAGAGGGAAACGATCAAGATGGTATACGGTAAAGCGTTTATCAGAATTAACTAAGTTGAGTTATAAATGTGTATGGACTATAATACCCTCCAATAACAAACATAAAAAAGACGTTGACATAGGCGTTATTGGTCAAGGGACGATTCTGGCAATTAATGGCCAAGGTTTGAACCTATGGCGATGAAAAAACTGAGTTTTGTCCCATCGCGATGCGTCCTGCCAAGTTTAAGGACCAACGGTGTATTTTAATCTAATTTTTATTTTCATCAGATCTATTTCTATCAATGTATAAGAAATATATCGATTTAGGTAGGTGGAAAAACCGAAAAACGGTGAGAAACAATAAATTAAAACAATGAAATTAGGGCTGGCCTCATCGTGGGGTTAAGTCTGACATTCCTTTAAGAATTATATAATGAGTTCAAAACCGACATATGATACCACGAAGGGTGGTTTTGTCCCCTCGTATGCCCTAAAAACATAACCATAGTATCTCACAAAGATCTTCTTTTCTTTTATAAGAAAAACTCAAAATGTTTAAAAATAAAATTAATCTTCAACAAAGTTGAAATTTTTGACAAAATAAATCAGTACAGCTTAAAAGAATATCTTATAGTACGTGATTCATTGACAAAATAGAACGTGTGCACAATATAACAACAAAAATTACATAGCAAATATTTGATCGACCACTAATTAAGATTATGTTAGATTTACTTAGACTAGATAGTTGATTAAGTTTCAGGCAAAAAGCTGGAAACTTAATTATTTCTATTTAATACATTTTGTTTACATTTTCATAAGAACAAAAAGTGAAGGGAAGCGTTGTAAACAAATTTGTTTTCTTCAACCTAGTTTAGTTTCTCAAGAATTCATAGGTTAATTTGCCAATTTGTTTGGCCATCTTATAACGAGATTTGAAATAATCGCATAGTACAAATTTATACGTGATGTAGACATATTATGAGTTGAGAATTCTGACAATGCATGTTACTCCAAACAAGAGAAACTGATGTTCGATTTGCATGAGAGGTATAGGAAAAAAGTTTAAAGCCTACTATTGTATGAAGTATGAACAACAACTAGCTAGATACTACTAAGACAAATTTTTTAAAGTATAGTTTTTTCGTCCCAAAAATAACATCCCAATGTAAATAGTGTCGTTTGCTCAAATTTTATTAGCTCATTGCCGCGGCTATATATCAACTTTGGTCATGAACAAACACCAACTCCAAATAAAGCGAACGAGCTTAACCATCACCTTAATCTAAGACGTAAACTTTTATAAGACGTTAAACAATGAGACGTCAACTTAATCACTGGGATTTTACAAGAAGTTCACATGTTTGTCGTTGAATTAAGGAAAAATTGTATGTAAACTAAGTACAATTTCAATGACTAAGTACAACGAACGAAATCCTAAACTCGTAGAACCCTAAATCGAACAAAATCTTAATCATCAATGTAAATCCAAAAATGTCACTTGAACTTGGTCATTACATAAAAATTCACTTCCGTAGATTCTGCCGACCTCCATGGGTTTGCAAATACGCGTCAAACTCATATTTGTTTACAAACATTAAAAAATTTCACAACAACCATAAATAAGAAAATAAATAAAATATTCATTTTAGTAAACCTGTTTTTATTTACGATTTGTAAGGCTGTAAATTAAGTATTATACTTCACCGCCCATCGCACGATCTCCCTATTATGTGACAAAAATAATATATCTTTTGTTGACAAAGATAAACTCAAATCATTTCGTTGGAATATGCAAACAAAAACTTAAACATTATAAACACTCAGGGGAGGCTTAAACCGTTTGGAGGCCTAAAGTGAAGCTTTAGACAAGGCCTTTTTGATTACTTATTTTTTTGTGAAATTTTAGTCTTCCAAATGATTAGATTAATAGAAGGTTCGAACACGAAGCCTAATAACTTTAATAAATTGAGAGTCAATCAAAGATCGAAAATAAAATATGAGAAAGAGACAAGACCAAACTTCCGTGCTCCGATACTCTAAAAGTAGGGCGATAAAAATGAACAAGCTTGATAGGTGTTTGCTCGTTTCTTTAAGTTTGATCGAACAAACTTCCTAATATAAATGCTTAACCGAATGTATGTTTATGTTCATGTTTCTTTGCTAAGAAAATAAGCTTGCTCGTGTTCGTTTATGTTTTCATCAAAACCGTGAAATGAACTAATACAAACAAACAAACATAAGATATACACAAAGTTCTATCGCCTTTGTGTTTGTTCATGTTTGTTATTTTGTATGTAACTTGTTAGTTAAAAGTTAAAACAAAAATGATGGATGAGGTTTTCTCAAATTGTATTATTCAGGAAGAGCGAGTCAGTGACTGAGATGTGCACGGCCTAAACGAGATATCCTCGTGACTGTTTTTGAGTATTTCTTTGGCGATCCCATATATGTACCTCATGAGTTCTATACCCTAGACTTCTTTTGAAGAGGTTTAGTGACTTACCACAAGACAATTCTGTGGTAGTTGAACATAGTACTACATATCTCATTAAAAGTGGTTTAGTGACTTACCATTAGGCAATTATGTGGTAGTTGAACATAGTATTACATATCTCATTAAAAGATAAATTAAAGGGTTCATAAACTTTTTGTTTGGCATTTGGTTGTATTAAAAACCCGCTTTAAAAGTTATTAGAGTTGGAGCACTAATCGAGTTTAATCCACTATTTCTATTACGAAAAAAATTGGAATTGGCTCTTAATCTCAACTGAAATAATGTGTATACCCATGGTTTTAGCGGATTTAGTAAATCAAAGACGTTAAACCTCGAGGCCTTAAGATAACCCATAATAATGTAACTGATATTTGTATATACGGGCTTTGAAAATTGGGGGCTTTAAAAAACCGGAGGCATAAAGCCCTAGCTTTACTTGCTTTACCCTTAAGCCACTCCTGTAAACACTTAACGTTCTATGTTTTTGTCTCATGATGAGAACTAGAAATGCAAATTAAGCTTCATTTAAACCAAATTTAATTTGGTTCAAATAGCTTCAAATTTTAGGGTAAGTATGGGTTCACAGATAAAAAAATCAGTTGGTTATACTTTATTATAAGTGTGGGTATAATCATAGTTTTGGGTTGTATTGACATTTCTTAAGGAACTATTTTCTTATAGAAATGCCAAAAATATATAGCCACAATTTTTTATCAACGCATATACCGACTTCTGGTTTTGTATCTATAGGTGAACTACGTGTGGTGACAATTTTAGTTTTTAATGACACCGTTTTACGTGTCTTTTATCTAATAATAATTTTTTTTTTTTTTTTTTTTTTTTTTTTTTTTTTTTTGAATTCATAAACGTTTAACTCAATAGTACTACTATAATAACAACGATCCCTAATGACAAATTGTACAGTTGGTTTATGTTGTTAATTGTAAGTTAATGAGTGCCTTTTAAAATCTCTTTACAAAACTTAATTTTATTTTACACGCTAATACACTTTGAGCTAGCATATGAGATCATAACCATTTAAATGACTCACTTTAAATGTTATGCACTTATGAAACATACCCGTGAAGAACCGTTAAAGTTTATACATTTTACAGTTTAAGTTTTATTGTTATATATTTTTTTTCTTATGGTATGATTAGTGGTGCAGGGGCTAAACCTGGACAAAGGAATCTTGAATAAAGCTGATAAGCTAAAGTGCTAAAGACGGGGACTGGTTTTGTATCTTTGACAAGAAGGAGGGTCAAGAGTGAAGTCCTATTGCTATATATCTATCCCCTCATTCTAGGGTCTGAGCACCACGACACAAAACAAGAAACACATTATGTGTTTGCTTCATTCTCTAGCAGTTTTCCTATAATCCAAATAAGCCGTTCATTTGTGTAATAAATCTTTGATTGCCTCATTGATAATCTGATTGTGTAGTTGTAATCATCCGACTATAATAAATCGTTCGATTACGAATTACTGTGTTCTTGTGGTGTTTATATCTTCTGGGTCACTTGACCTGGTTAAGATTTATATTTCTGTGGTTTTTCTACATGGTACCAGAGCCTAGGCTTTGATTACTATCGTTTGATCACTGGTGATTCGAGATCTGGAATTTCGAAATTGGAATTAGTGTTTCGGAAAAATTGGGGGTTTGTTCATTGACAGCTATAACTGATTGATTTAAGATATTGATTTAAGGTTAAATCAATCAAGGAGTGCTTGAATTGACTGGATTCTGGTAATTTGGGCTTATAAGGTTTCTTAGTTAAACCCTAGTTTTTTGGGGTTTTTACTCTCATCATAGTTCACGTGTCTCTTTCCGCTGCGACAAGGTCTGATCTCACACTTATATGATCTTGGTAAAACATGACAAGTTTTTAAAAAAAAATAAAAATTGCTCATAGCCTGTTATTTTCTTGATTGTTTACCGTTGCTTGTTTTCTGTCTGGTATTTTACTTTTATTTTGTTTCTGCATCTTTCATTATCAATATATATATATATATATATATATATATATATATATATATATATATATATATATATATATATATATATATATATATATATATATATATATATAATTATCATCTTTATTGCATTCCTTGGAGCTTGTGTGCCTAATTTATTTCGGTTGGGCATTAGTATTGTAAGCATTGATTGACTAAGTTTAGTGGTTTCTGAAGTGAACTTCGACTTAAGGCTGTGTCATTCACTTCTTTTAACCAGTTGTGCATTATAGCTTGTGATCATGCCCGTAGATGATGATGCCACTCCGCCCAACGGTGCTGGTGGCTCTAGTGCCAGTGAGGCAAGTAAGTTGATATATGGTGATGATCTTTATCTACATCCAAATGATTCTAGCATCACAAATTTCATAAGCATAAAGCTAAAAGGAACAGAAAACTATCAACATTGGAGCTGTGCAATGACACTCGCTCTTTCTACTAAAAAGAAAACAGGTTTTATAAAAGGTAAATGTAAAAGACCAACCAAAAAATCTTTGGAAAATCTATGGGATTATTCAACTCTGTTTTCCTTTCTTGGATCCATGGATCCATCTCTCAAGATCTCTATCTTGGTCAGTGTTTTTCAACTAGTCCCCAAGAAGTTTGGGAAGAATTAAAAGAAACCTATGACAAACTTAATGGAGTTGAAACTTTTAATCTTCACCACCAAATAAACTCTCTAAAACAGAATGAGACTCCTATCTTAGATTATTATCACACTTTAAATGGTTTATGGAGACAATTTGATGCCATTGCCAAACTTCCTGCATGCTCTTGTGATGCTCAAAAGGTTTTCAAAACTCACTAAGATCTTATAAAACTTATGCAATTCCTCATGGGCCTTGATGATGTCTATCAACCCATCCGAAGCAGTCTTTTAACCAGGGACCCAATCCCTGACGTAAAGACGGCTTTTTCTGTCATCTCCAGGGAAGAATCTCACAGAGGCTCCTCCTCATCTTCCACCAAAAATAAACCTCAAGTTTCTATCTTTGCTGCTAGAAGCTCAAATAACAGTAATTACAACAGAAAAAATCAAACTAACAAAAACCCTAATGTGGTCTGCACCAATCCTAATTGTGGTCTTCATGGCCACACAATTGAAAAATGCTACAAAATTGTAGGATACCCTGATCACATCAAGAAAAAATGGGCAAATACCAATAATCAAAAACCTTCTAATAATTTCAATAGCAACAACAATGTTTCCTCACCTGTTGAAGTTCCTACTTCATCTAATAGTCAATTCACTGCTGAACAAATGCAACAACTGCTCAATTTGATCAACTTTAAACCTGCAAAAAATGTGCAAGCTAATATGGCAAGCACTTTCTTTTGTTCCACTTCAAAAACCTTTTTTAAACTTTATAAAACTGAGAAAGGATGGATTATAGATTTTGGTGCAAATCAACACATGGTTACTTCTCTCGATAACCTTGAAAATGTTGTTGACATTTCAGACCTAAATCTTCAAATAGATCACCCAAATGGGACAACCGCCTTCATAAAAAAGGTTGGAAACTTAAAAGTAAGTGACAAAATAACAATTTATGATGTGTTGTATGTCCCAGAATACACTGTAAACCTCCTATCAGTTCATAAACTAGCTAGAGATAGCAAAATATTTATAGGTTTTGATGAATACAAATGTTACATTCAGGACTTACATTTGAAGATAAAAATGGGGACTGGTAGTCAACAAGGAGGTTTGTATTTCTTTGACTTTAACAGTCCAGAAACATTCATAAAATGCAATAATATGATATCCCATTCCAACACCCTTTGGCACAATAGGCTTGGTCACCCTTCTGACCAAGTCCTAAAAGTGCTCAAAAATAAAATTGATATAAGTAGAAATGGTATGACGGCTCCTTGTGATATCTGTCATTATGCCAAGAAAACAAGGGAACCCTTTCCAATTAGTGATCACAAAACCACTAAAGTTGGAGATGTTGTTCACCTTGATGTTTGGGATCCGTATAGAGTAACAAGCAATGAAGGATACAAGTACTTCTTAACTGTTGTTGATGATTACTCCAGGGTTGTTTGGCTATGTCTATTAAAATCAAAAGATGAAGTGTTTTCGCACATAATTGTGTTTCATGAATACTTAAAAACTCAGTTTAACAAAAGCGTGAAAATATTTAGAAGTGATAATGGCACCGAGTTTGTCAATAATAATATGGAAATTTTTATCAAACATAATGGGATAATTCATCAAACAACATGACCTTTGTTGGAAACGCTCATAAACAGTATTATCAAGTGCTAGTCATTTATATGTAATAGGTTGCGCATTTATGGCTTTTATGTTAGTAATTAAAGGCTAGGCTTATGTAGAAAGCCCATGAGCCTATGCAAAGGCCCAAAAGGCCAAGGAAGGGACTAGATGTGTTGCCCTAGCTCCCTTCCCCTATAAATAATTTGTTACCTCTCCTAGGAGAGGTGTTGTTCATTCATAAGACATTACGTATAACCATTTCTTATCCATACGTGTGTTTGTGATTCAACCATCTCTTATCACCTTATTTCTATCATCTACATACTTGTGTTCACTTATGGTAACCTAACAGTGGAATCAGAGCCTCAGTGTTTAAACTTCATTGTTATTTTGGTGATTTTGAAGCTATTCCATCATTAAAAACAAGTTTCCAAAATGTTTTGGTGCTTAAAAATAAGTTTGGTGAATTCTGTCAAAGTTACGCCTAAGGAAACCCTAGCTTTACGCCTAAGCTTCTACGCCTAAGTCAGAAAGTTACGCCTAGCTTGTTACGCGTAAGGAATTTTCGTTAAAGATCTTCAAAGCTGTTGGTAACTCAGTGATTTTCTTGCTTGGACAAGCCTGAAAACACTTCGACTTGTGGATATCTTTTACACTTGGACAAGTGTAAAGGATTTTGGGTAAAACCCTAAGTTTACGCCTAAGCATAAAAGCTTACGAGTAACACTTTACACCTAAGTTAAATCTTACGCCTAAGGTTTATTACTTCTACGCATTTAGTTTACGCCTAAGCTTACGTTTAACCTAAAGCTTACGTGTAAGAAGGATTTACGCCTAAGCCCATAATTTACGCGTAAGTGGACTTTACGCGTAACATTATCATTCTACGCCTAAGCTTGTTAGTTTAGGCCTAAAAGTACTTCATCAACAACATCAAGTTTCATTCGACTACAAAGATCCATCATCTACACAAGTTTCAAAGATGTCTCAAGCACCATACTCCAACTACTTTCCTCATGAATATCCTCAACAACAACAACAACAACTACAACTACAACAATATCCTAAAAAACAATTTCAACAACCACAACAAGTTGTAAATTACTTTCCTCAATTTGCACAACATCTTCCACAACAAATCCCTCAACCAAACCCTCATCAACAACATCAATATGCTAACTACTTCCAATATCAGTTTCCAGCTAAGTATGCTATGAATGTCACAACACAAAAGGAACCCACTTGGTTTGCAAAGATGTGTGAAGCTATAAGTAGCTAACAATCTATTCATGAAGCTGGATCCCTTGATAGACCTCCAATGCTCACTCTTGGGAATTATGATCAATGGGTGATACGGTTTTTTAGGTTCTGTGATCTCAAGAAACCACATGGTAAGTTTTTTAAGAAGTTCATCCTTGAAGGTCCTTTTCAAATACCTACTACAACAGTACCCGGAGATCCAACTGCTACTCCACCAAGAGATGATGTTACTTTCGCTCTCAGATTAGATCAACTCACTGTTGAACAACTACTTCACTATGAAGCAGATGAAATGTCAATGCAATATATCCTTTTGGGACTACCCAATCCGATTCTTCGCAGTGTTAATGCTCAGAAAACTGCTAAAGCAATGTGGGATCACATCCATCTTCTAATGGAAGGCACATAACTCAATCAAGAAGACATGGAATCAAAACTTTACTTATCATATGAGAATTTCATGACTGAACCAGGAGAATCATTAGAGTCATACTATCATCGGTTTACAGACATCATCAATGACTTAGACAGACACATCATCATTATGCCAAGGATTGCAATCAACTCAAAGTTCCTAAGCTGTATTGGTCCTGATTGGGAAAATTATGTTACATTCATCCATCAAGATAAGAACCTTCATCAAGCAAAGTACGGTTTGTTGTATGACTACTTGAAGCATCATCAAAAGGAAGTAGACAAAGATAGAGCTCTCCGTGGAGTCACTACAACTTTACCGGATAATCAAACTCTTGCCTTGTTTACTCAAGCTTGTTATCCTCAATTTCCACAGCTGCCAACTATCTTTACAAATCCACAACAACAAGCCCAAATTACACCATATGATCCTTCACAGCAATCACAAGAAACTCAACTGGTTCCTTACAACAACAACACTGATTCAGCACTCTACAGTGAGACACCAAATGAGGATGCAAAAGCTTTTGATACGTTGAATCAAAGATTTTCGTGAATTGCTAGAGCCTTCGGGAGATTCGCTAACAAATCCAACAACCGTATTCGTACCTCATCTAACACAAGGAATCAAGCAGTTGTTAACAATGGAAGGGTTGAGGTTCAGAACCGAGGAAATGGTCGTCCGGTGGGTAGTGGTCAAGGATTTAATGCTAATGGAAGGAATAACATGGGTGATCTACAACAACGGGTTCAAATGGTTGATCAGGGAAATGTTTAGACTGGGATTAATGGTCTTCGATGCTACAATTGCAATGAAAAGGGTCACTTGGCGAATGCTTGCCCAAAGCCGAGAACAAGAGGCAGCGCTTATCACAAGGAGGCTTTACTCTTGGCTCTCAAGGATGAAGTGTGACACACGGTAAATTTTCACTAAAATTTAACTGATAATTAGTAATTTATTATTACTATGCATAAGTCACTAAGCATGCATAAGCTTTACCTGATCATTTGAGCAGTTAACTCGCATACTGTAGACTATTGCATCACTTTTGCATTCATATCATTTTATGAATATTTCATTTCATTTTGTCTTATGATTTAATTGTAAGACGAGAGGTTATCTCGTTTTCCCCAGTGACCGACACTGCACACGTACCGACACTATGATAAGGACTTGATAAAACAAATGACAAATGTCCGTGATATGGAATATTACAAAGATAAAAATAATTCAGACTCGTACCAATAAGATACTACGTTATAAAAGTTATCAAACAATGATACTTCGGTTACAATTTAACATCGCAGGACACAAAATATTTAACACACTATCACTTAAACAATAACTTCTATAAGACTCAAACACAATTAAAATATAAGTGTAACACAAGTACACGTACACAAAATAAAACCTAACTATACATTACATATACACATACTTTTACTTGCATTATTTTCTTTTACTTATATTACTTTTAAAATAGAACAATTTATAAAACTTTGAGATATCATCTGTTGGTCTCTCTACCCACACACGACAAAAACCAAGACACCAAAACTAGGAAAACAAAAGATACCAATCTTCTTCCTCTACCTCTAGACCTACGCCTCATCTAGGTCGAATCTTCCGAAAAGGGAAAACCCAACATGTTATCCCATCATATCCTCCTCTTTCTTACCAAAACCATGTAAGTTTTTGGTCTCTCCAAATCCTCTCTTTGATGCGCCGGCTATGGTTTGAATAAGCCAAGAAGAATCAAGATAAGATCATCCAAGAGAAATCATATCTTCACTTCAATCTACCTTGAGCAAATCCAAGATTCGCCTAAGGTTTTGGAAGCTAACCAAATTCGTCTTCAATCCAAAACCCCAAGATGAGAGAGATGGTTAAGCTCCTTCCCAAGATACTCCTTTATCTCTAGTAGAGATGCAAACGCCCCAAACTCAGTTCCTCATCAATTTTTTTCAAAAACTAGGGTTGGTGAAAGTTAGGGTTTTCTAAAATTGATTTGGGGGTTTTGCAATTTGGAGTGCAATTGAGCTAATTCAAGCTCCAATTGGTTTGAAACTCTCGAAGAAGCTTTGTCCTTCACCCCTTTCGTCTCTCGAGTTGAGGTTACAATCTTTTCTTTGTTGAAATGTTTTGTACATTGTTAATGTATTGTATCAAAAAGTCGTTACACACTCGGTCATGTTAATAATATTCTTTCTTGGTTGCTATATTGAAATTTAAGTTGGTCATACTTGGGTGGGTTGAATTCTGTCGAGAGTAATGAAACAAGAAAAACTAGATAAGTTGTGTTTTATAAAACCTACTAGTAATGCTAGGTGTTGAATCCAGAAAAACTATTATTAGTGTGTAAATCGTGTTTAGCACTCGAAAACTTGCGTAGTAATGTGATCTTGGTATCTTGTATCAAATTAATTTATAACTTTCGATTATAAAAAAAAAAAAAAAAATTGTCATCTCAATCGGTATCGAGTTACTACTTGACTCGACTGTGAACCCCCCTTGGTGCTCACATCAGGTGACGTTCATGTCGTAAATTGCCCACCGACAAATTCATAAGCTGGGAAAACCCCTTCTTTTGATTTTTGTTAATTAGCTACTGTTTCGAACAAGAAGACAAATAAAGGTGAAATGTGGTCGAAAATAGTTAACATAAGGAATGTCGTGAGTCATAAGAATACATGAGGATGTCGAAATAAAACCGGGTTGAGTAGTACTCAACTATTGTATAGTCTTATCGTTTCCTTGTTCTAACGTGTTAAGTTAACATGTTGGCCTCGAATATCAAACGGGTTGTATTGTCGAGGTGGTAGTCGAGGTGTATTTTGAGTCTTCAAATCGCGATGCCCTTGACTTGAGCTTAACACCGAGTGAGTGGTACCTTACTCGAAACCCCACTACACATCTAGACTTATATTGAGTAGTAAATATGTTGCATGTGAGAGTGGTTCACGAGGACACGGATGTGATCGGGGTAACGAATATCTTGTGTTTGAAATGAATCACTTTTGCGCGGGACATGTATGATTGTTTCTTTTCCAGCCTAGAAGCCTCACCAAATAATACATGCTTGAGTCGAGTGGGACCTCGAGTCAAAGTCGTGTATGTTAAATGCCTGCGTCAAGAAAAAGTGACTAGCATTTCATTTTTGGAATGTAATATGTTCTCCAAACAACTTTGTATAAAAACCTGCTTGTGGAACTAAATTAGTACCAAACTTGTACAAAAACCATTTCTGTATTGCATTGGGCCGCAGCCCAGTTTGATTCTCCAAGATAATTCTCCCAAACCATCATTGGGCCAAAGCCCATTTCTTATACATATATCACTTCAGGCCAAGCTCAATGTTGTACCCATTTCTGCCGGGCCACAACCCTATCATGAGTCTTCGGCTAAAAATTTAGTCGAGTCATCAAATAAAACCCGAGGTGTATGATCGATAATCAAGTATAAAAACTAGACTCCTTTACCGCATATTCTAAGTCTCATACTTAGACGTAATAATATTTGTGTCAACAAGTAAAACAAGTGCAAAAATAGTGTTATTACGCGAAACAAGTATTGGGAAAAATAATCTACTTGATAAAGTCTACGTCAGATATTAACGACAATGTGTAAACAAATCTATGACATAAATATTTCTAGTCGTAAGTTATTTATGTTAAAAACCAATTTTTGATAAACAAATGATGACTAATATTATCATTACGTTATATAATAAATTTGAAAGCCTTCAAATTTAAAACAAATATTTTCTACAAACAATTGGGAAATAACTTAATTATTTAACTTTGACAACACCATTATTGTGTCAACATGAAAAAGTATATATACACTCATATACTTACTAGTAAACCATTTAATCATTTTTACAAACTAATGTTTAGCTTTAATACAAATATAAAAACAATTGAACTATTTTAAGTAAGTGATACTTAAAACAATGAACTAAAACATTGCCCTCCTTATCTAGGTCGCGTGTCGGTGCCGCTTCACAACAATCACTAAATCCCACTTTTGGATTGCATATCTGCTAAGGTGAGTTTTCATAGCCCCTCTTTTACTTGGTAAATTGTTTTATACATTTTGGGGTGAGAAATATGCAAAACCTTTTATGGACCTAAACTATTACATGATCACTATTACGTGGTTTAGCCTAAGCCCTTATGTCCCTAGAGAATGCCCTTTTTCATGAACCGTCAATTCCCCATTGGGAAACACGAATGTTATAAATAGATCTATTGAGGGTGACTCATCCATTCGGTTGGCCATGCTTAGGCCAATGCGAAACGTATATCATGTCGGAATCGAGTGTTGAGGGACAAAACACTCGCTATGGGCCCCTATATTGTATGACATCTTTTAGCATACAGAAACTGTCATAGTATCGGTTGCATGAACTTCGAGCTAACGTAATAGACTTTCTTCCATATATCATTATATTCTTGGTAATGATTATATGTCTTTGCTTATGGTCCAAACTTACTATTTTAATTTAAACCTATGAACTCACCAGCTTCTAGCTGACCTTTTTAGCATGTTTTCTCAGGCGCTTAGTTGTGATCATGGATGCAAGGCAAGAGGCGGATAAATGGTCGTAGTAATTTCTAAAGAAGCGTTTTTACTCATAAACGATGTTTTTATATTGGGACCGCTGGACTTATGGGATGTGCTCATTTATCTAAACAATGTTATAAGATAATGTTTCTAAATATTTTATGAAATTAAACGGAGTATGTATTCCGTTCTGTATTACTTGTGTTATGATCCACCATTTTCGTAACGCTCCCAAATAATACGTATGCTTCCGCTAAACCAAATTTTAGGGTGTTACAGATTGGCATCAGAGCCTAGGTTATAGAGAACTAGGTACACATAAATCCTAAACTATAACCACTTTTTACAAAAACATCATACTACGACCGTCAGTTCCCGCTTGCCTTACTTGCCAGTTTACGTAAGAATTTATTTAAATAGGATTGCATGTTTTATTTCCTATTTACTAGTGCACTATTTCATATTCATCATGAGTATTTTTCCATATACTTACACATATGCACCGTCTTGTCACAGACCATGCCTTCCCCTCACTCTGGAGCTGGATGCGATGACACAACAGAAGGTTTGTCACTTGCTGAACGCATCCCAACCCCTTCCTAACTCACTCCTGACACTGGAAACCCATACAGGGTAGTTTATCAAGTTCACCAGGAGGGTACTACCCACACCCCACCTGCTCACTTCCAAATCATCACTACTATCAATACTATACCTACCAATTCCACTACTCCTACACTCTCACCAAGACACCAAAAAGATCCACTTCTCAGTTGGGAGATACCTGCTAGCAAGAAAATCTGCCTGTCTGCATCATCACCATCATCTTCTGGTACACCATCTCTTAGTGGGTTCGAAGTTGGAGGAACTTCGGAAACAGCCACTGCTGGACCACCAACTCTCGACACAGTTATGGCACGTATAACACGTCATGAAGAACAAATAGAAGAGATGTCGGATCATCTGGGAATATTACCAGGGGAAAGGATTGAAGGGATTGAAGAAGCGGTGGAAGAACTACAAGCACTTGGCGAAAAACTCAAGGAATACTACAACGATGTTGGAACAGTAATAAAAGGAACTCATGAGAAGTTGAACGAGGTAATTGCCCGCCTTGAAGACCACATTGAATGATGTGCTCTGCAAACTCCAGGGGACACCCAGGGACGTCTCATAGAGATTGAGAGTCGGCTAACACGGTTGGAGACCGTTATTACAATAGCATTAACTGAGACAAGGTACCTGGAGGGTGTCGTAGAATTTCAAAGACGTACTATGGAAAGTAGGACAAATGAGACCAACAACAAATTTGCTAGGATGGAGGCCCAGCTCAGAGAGTTGGAGGAATGGAAGGCAACTCAACAAAGTCAACCCGGGGTAGCACCGGGAAATGCCTAAATTTCACTTGGCATTGCATTAGACGTTGTAATGAGTAGTTCAATAAAAACGCTAGTAGTAGCTTTGTTGTATGACAAACTAGAGCGAGTCAATGAACGCATGTTATGTATCGGCCTTATGAGCCAGGAATCTCCTTAGAATGTAATCAAGCTTATGGTGATAAACGACTATGCGTAATAAACAACGTCTTGTGAATTATAACCTTATGTTAAACTCACTCCAACCAACCTCCGTTTTCTTAACATCATCTTAATAGACTAAGTCTATGTGATATCCAGTCAATACAACCTAGAAAATACTTGATTGAGAAGTAGTATACGTTGTAACCTTATGAATCTCCACCATGGTCCTCACACCCATATAAAACTCATTGTTGTCATTCTTGGGGTTGAAGGAAAATGTTTCCAGTAAAGCAGAACATGAACACAACCACCATTGAGAAATCCATTACCGAACGAGTTGCTGCAAGAATTGCTAACTACTAGATCAATCACAACATCAACAACCTCATCCAGGGGAATAGAGAAGAAGTTGTTGGTAAGACGCCTACAACACGAAATTTCTCTTACCAAGAATTTAGGAACTGTAAACCACCAGCATTTGAGGGGACTGAAGGAGCCATAGGTTTGGCTAAATGGCTAGAAAGGATAGAGACAATTTTACGCGAACAGAGTTGCGCGGACAATTGTAAGGTCAAATATGCTACTTGCACCTTTCGACACCGAGCCCTCACATGGTGGGACATTTATGTCCGATTAGTGGGAGTAGACGCTGCTTACTCACTTCAGTGGGACACCCTGAAGAAAATGATGATTGGAGAATACTGCTCAAGGAAGGAACTGCGAATAATGGAAAGAGAGCTCTGTGGACTAACTATGATAGGGAATGACCTCGAAGGGTACACCAACCGTTTTTGCGAACTAGCCCAACTATGTCCTGATATGATAGGACCTGAGGAAAAGAGACTCGAAGCATACCTTTGGGGATGTTCTCCCGAAATTCGGAGGAACATTGTTGCATTCACACCTACTGTCACTCAAGAAGCTACTGGTGCGACTTCTGGATTGACAGAGTCACTGCCCCAAGGCAAAACAATGGGATACTGTGGTAGCAAGAGGAACTGGGAATATGATGGTGAGGAAGATCGAATGCAACAATCAAGCAAGCGTCAATGGACGGCTGAAGTTAAGACTACTAAAAACAAGCGAGAAGTAAGGTATGCCGGGACAAAACCCAAGTGTAATATATGCCCATATTACCACTACGGAAAATGCCCTATACCTTGTGGGATTTGTAAAAGAATCGGGCATGAGATGGAAGATTGTAAGCAACTCTATTGGGAGACAATGACAAGTCATGGATGTGGAAAGAAATACCACGTCAAAAGCATGTGCCCGGTTAGGAAAGGTCAGCATGAAGGCAACAACTGTCAAAACAATTTCCTGAAGAAAGTGTGAAAAATTGTTCAGGCTCCCAACGGACACCATGGAAGAAACTAAGTTAGCTAGAGATGCTGGTTGTAATAAAGCTTAGTTTAACTTCCAAGTCATAGTCTACTTTAAAGTACTTCTCTATGAAACCCTAATTGTACTAAACCTTTCCCTAGTAATGTATATGTTGTTCTTATCATGTTATCTTGATATATGTCCTCTCCATGACCGTTATCACCATTTCATTAAGGATTTCAACTATCTTGTCACGATGAAAGGATTTCTCCGAAGATAAGAGAAAGTCATCCGGGGTATTCAACTAGTCCCTCTAACAAATTAGTATCATCCAACGGGTCATTTTAGAAAAATCCACATTCCAAAAATTTCGAAGGTACTATTATCTATACCGATAAGACCAACTCAAACTATTATCTCGCCAAAAATTCACGAATTCAACATTTCGTTCCTAACCAAGTTGCCATTGTTTCACACATCTTGGTCAAACGAGCTATAGGCCATGTTGACAGGATTGGTCGGCCTAGCAAATCTTATAAACCATCGCACCCAAACTTCGCACATGAACTTTTGCAACATTTCCGCTAACCAAAGAATAAGTACACCAAGATTTAGATTTTACCAAACAACACGTCACCGGTCCCCAATTATACATAGCCTGATCACCTATGTATAATTCGGGAGGGGTAACGTGCACGGACATAGCTAAATTCTTGAAATTCTTACCCGGTCATGTTAGAGGAAGTGCTTAACTCACTATCACGAAATAGAAAAGTTCGTGTCTATATCTCAAGTCGACACCTCACCTTGAAATGCCATACATTTCACATTACACGGGAATAGAATAAACCGTGCCACCTGAGAGAAGAAATCTTCTATTAAGGAAACGAATGTGAAACGTTTGAACCTTCGACAATGAATTAACACCCTATAGAACACTGGACGCAGAGACTGACGCCTTGGATATGCCAATTCATACTTAGTATCCTATCACCTACACTGAGCCAAGAAAGGAATAAATCATCATACACCCCAGGTCAACCCAACAAGCACCTACACACACTGCGCAAAGAAAAATCCTGTTATACGCCTGTTTTAGACATACATGAGTATGACAGAAACCTACCATTTAAGGGAGACGCTTTACACCAAAGCTGAAAGCTATCCTGATCCAAAAAGGAAAATAATGGTATAGAATACTCAACACCCAAAGATCCATGAGAAACACAACGGAGTGCACAAATTAGAATCGGAACCTAACATGATCACACTAGGAAAACCTGGAAATGTTATCCTTACTACCCCAAGGGAGTACAGTGTACACTGACCACAATGCCCTGCGTAGTGTACGGAAACAAAAAGGAAGTTGACCTTGTGACGACACCAACAATTGTAGTTGCAACGTGAGTTCAATTACAACATTTGTACTCACCCAAGGCAAAACAGTCATAACCGCATATACTTCAAGCAACACCTAGCAAACAAAACCTTTAAAGCCAGATCATTTCAAGTAGTGTCACTCAACGGAAGAACCAACAAAACAAAATTCTTACGACATAACCGAAGGTGAAATGGAATTCGTAAAGGACCAAAGGAAATCTTATCCCCAAGGACCAACGTTGAGACCCACGCTACGAAGGGATTTGTAATCTCATTATGTGGGAACCTCATTAAGGCCAGGAATTATACTCATCTAGTGTCCGGCAAGGATGCACCTTGAACTAGAGAGCTATTATAAATATCAAACATGAAGGCTGGTATTTAACCTATGTCAAGCCATACTTAGCATGTACGAAGGGAAAAATTCAAAACAATCAGGAACCATCAAACCTACCGGTACGAACCGAAAATTTCCAGATAGAAATGGGAATGCATAACAATGGACTCTAGTACCAAGTCACCAAAGATCACTATCAATTATAACTCTACTTGGATACTAATTGATCATCTCATCAAATTCATCTATTTCTACCAAACAAAGAGAACGACAACAGGGACAAGCTCGTACGGATTACTCGAAGCAAAGCGCTACAAGTCATAGCGTTTCAATTCTCTTCATTCCAAATAGCGATAACCATTCACATTAAACTTTCGAGGACCACTCCCAAAATTCTAAGGAATTCAACATGAAATGAGTACCATTTACCGTCTTTCGACTACTAGACTGAATGGAAGGACCATTCAAGCTATAGAAGTTATACTTCAAGCATGAGTAACCTATTTCGAAAGGTGAATAGAGTAGGCAATCTGCCTTAATTAAATTCCCTTGCAATTAAAGGCTACCTCATGAGGCACTGTATGGTCAAAAGCGCAAATCAATCGTGTTTAGAATAGAGGTCGGCAAAGAACCAGTCCAATGGCTCCATACGGCTATCAAGAACCATTAATAATAGCGGGCAGACCAGAGACCGAATGTAAACAAATCTGATCATCAAGGTGAATAAATATAGGACTAAAGGTCACTTGAGGTGCGAGTCGACGAGAAAGTTAGATTGAAGTTCCGCCTCCGGAAAGCGTAACCCAACCTAACAGAACGCAAAAAGGGGAAAAACCTTAATTCGTAAGATTAATCAAATCCTCCCCGAGATCGAGCTGGTAGTTACCAACTCGGATTACCATCAGGACTATATGTGGTGCACAAATAGTCTGGTGCGAACAACTCGGAGAACCACCCTTCATACTGGGGATTTGTAACGCCATAGAAAGGCGTAATCCGTTTTGGGAAATGTGAAAAGCTAAATCCTCGTTACTTTAAATCCGTCAAAATTTACACGAGAATCGGGCCGGTAGCCTACTAACCCGAAAATTCCCCTAGAACTCAACTCCTTGCATCACGTGTTTCGCATATGAAACTCGAAGAATTGCCTTTCCGACGAAACTCTCGCCATTCCAATGAAAGAAATCCAAAATCGACAAAAGGTTTAAATTTTGTCAAGGAACCCAATTGAAATATTGGATCAAGAAATCAAACGGCTTAAACAAACCCGCATTCCTATCGTAAGATCTATTGGAACTCTCAAAGAGCTCCAGAATACACGCGAGAACGTGAAGACCAATCCAAGCGTAAAAACCCGCACCTTTTCCCTACTTCAGCAAATAAATCTAACTAAAAACCGAGGACGGTTTTCCCTTCTAAGGCGGGGAGGATGTGACACACGGTAAATTTTCACTAAAATTTAACTGATAATTAGTAATTTATTATTACTATGCATAAGTCACTAAGCATGCATAAGCTTTCCTGATCATTTGAGTAGTTAACTCGCATACTGTAGACTATTGCATCACTTTTGCATTCATATCATTTTATGAATATTTCATTTCATTTTGTCTTATGATTTAATTGTAAGACGAGAGGTTATCTCGTTTTCCCCAGTGACCGACACTGCACACGTACCGACACTATGATAAGGACTTGATAAAACAAATGACAAATGTCCGTGATATGGAATATTACAAAGATAAAAATAATTCTGACTCGTACCAATAAGATACTACGTTATAAAAGTTATCAAACAATGATACTTCGGTTACAATTTAACATCGCAGGACACAAAATATTTAACACACTATCACTTAAACAATAACTTCTATAAGACTCAAACACAATTAAAATATAAGTGTAACACAAGTACATGTACACAAAATAAATCCTAAGTATACATTACATATACACATACTTTTACTTGCATTATTTTCTTTTACTTATATTACTTTTAAAAGAGAACAATTTATAAAACTTTGAGATATCATCTCTTTGTCTCTCTACCCACACACGACAAAAACCAAGACACCAAAACCAGAAAAACAAAAGATACCAATCTTCTTCCTCTACCTCTAGACCTACGCCTCATCTAGGTCGAATCTTCCGAAAAGGGAAAACCCAACATGTTATCCCATCATATCCTCCTCTTTCTTACCAAAACCATGTAAGTTTTTGGTCTCTCCAAATCCTCTCTTTGATGCGCCAGCTATGGTTCGAATAAGCCAAGAAGAATCAAGATAAGATCATCCAAGAGAAATCATATCTTCACTTCAATCTACCTTGAGCAAATCCAAGATTCGCCTAAGGTTTTGGAAGCTAACCAAATTCGGCTTCAATCCAAAACGCCAAGATGAGAGAGATGGTTAAGCTCCTTCCCAAGATACTCCTTTATCTCTAGTAGAGATGCAAACGCCCCAAACTCAGTTCCTCATCAATTTTTATCAAAAACTAGGGTTGGTGAAAGTTAGGGTTTTCTAAAATTGATTTGGGGGTTTTGCAATTTGGAGTGCAATTGAGCTAATTCAAGCTCCAATTGGTTTGAAACTCTCGAAGAAGCTTTGTCCTTCACCTCTTTCGTCTCTCGAGTTGAGGTTACAATCTTTTCTTTGTTGAAATGTTTTGTACATTGTTAATGTATTGTATCAAAAAGTCGTTACACACTCGGTCATATTAATAATATTCTTTCTTGGTTGCTATATTGAAATTTAAGTTGGTCATACTTGGGTGGGTAGAATTCTGTCGAGAGTAATGAAACAAGAAAAACTAGATAAGTTGTGTTTTATAAAACCTACTAGTAATGCTAGGTGTTGAATCCAGAAAAACTATTATTAGTGTGTAAATCATGTTTAGCACTCGAAAACTTGCGTAGTAATGTGATCTTGGTACTATTATTAGTGTGTAAATCGTGTTTAGCACTCGAAAACTTGCGTAGTAATGTGATCTTGGTATCTTGTATCAAATTAATTTATAACTTTCGATTATAAAAAAAAAAAATTGTCATCTCAATCGGTATCGAGTTACTACTTGACTCGACTGTGAACCCCCCTTGGTGCTCACATCAGGTGACGTTCATGTCGTAAATTGCCCACCGACAAATTCATAAGCTGGGAAAACCCCTTATTTTGATTTTTGTTAATTAGCTATTGTTTCGAACAAGAAGACAAATAAAGGTGAAATGTGGTCGAAAATAGTTAACATAAGGAATGTCGTGAGTCATAAGAATACATGAGGATGTCGAAATAAAACCGGGTTGAGTAGTACTCAACTATTGTATAGTGTTATCGTTTCCTTGTTCTAACGTGTTAAGTTAACATGTTGGCCTCGAATATCAAACGGGTTGTATTGTCGAGGTGGTAGTCGAGGTGTATTTTGAGTCTTCAAATCGCGATGCCCTTGACTTGAGCTTAACACCGAGTGAGTGGTACCTTACTCGAAACCCCACTACACATCTAGACTTATATTGAGTAGTAAATATGTTGCATGTGAGAGTGGTTCACGAGGACACGAATGTGATCGGGTAACGAATATCTTGTGTTTGAAATGAATCACTTTTGCGTGGGACATGTATAATTGTTTCTTTTCCAGCGTAGAAGTCTCACCAAATAAGACATGCTTGAGTCGAGTGGGACCTCGAGTCAAAGTCGTATATGTTAAATGCCTGCGTCAAGAACAAGTGACTAGCATTTCATTTTTGGAATGTAATATGTTCTCCAAACAACTTTGTATAAAAACCTGCTTGTGGAACTAAATTAGTACCAAACTTGTACAAAAACCATTTCTGTATTGCATTGGGCCGCAACCCAGTTTGATTCTCCAAGATAATTCTCCCCAAACATCATTGGGCCAAAGCCCATTTCTTATACATATATCACTTCGGGCCAAGCTCAATGTTGTACCCATTTCTGCCGGGCCACAGCCCATCCGTGTATCATGAGTCTTCGGCTAAAAATTTAGTCGAGTCATCAAATAAAACCCGAGGTGTATGATCGATAATCAAGTATAAAAACTAGACTCCTTTACCGCATATTCGAAGTCTCATACTTAGACGTAATAATATTTGTGTCAACAAGTAAAACAAGTGCAAAAATAGTGTTATTACGCGAAACAAGTATTGGGAAAAATAATCTACTTGATAAAGTCTACGTCAGATATTAACGACAATATGTAAACAAATCTATGACATAAATATTTCTAGTCGTAAGTTATTTATGTTAAAAACCAATTTTTGATAAACAAATGATGACTAATATTATCATTATGTTATATAATAAATTTGAAAGCCTTCAAATTTAAAACAAATATTTTCTACAAACAATTGGGAAATAACTTAATCATTTAACTTTGACAACACCATTATAGTGTCAACATGAAAAAGTATATATACACTCATATACTTACTAGTAAACCATTTAATCATTTTTACAAACTAATGTTTAGCTTTAATACAAATATAAAAACAATTGAACTATTTTAAGTAAGTGATACTTAAAACAATGAACTAAAACATTGCCCTCCTTATCTAGGTCGCGTGTCGGTGCCGCTTCACAACAATCACTAAATCCCACTTTTGGATTGCATATCTGCTAAGGTGAGTTTTCATAGCCCCTTTTTTACTTGGTAAATTGTTTTATACATTTTGGGGTGAGAAATATGCAAAACCTTTTATGGACCTAAACTATTACATGATCACTATTACGTGGTTTAGCCTAAGCCCTTATGTCCCTAGAGAATGCCCTTTTTATGAACCGTCAATTCTCCATTGGGAAACGCGAATGTTATAAATAGATCTATTGAGGGTGACTCCTCCGTTCGGTTGGTCATGCTTAGGCCAATGCGAAACGTATATCATGTCGGAATCGAGTGTTGAGGGACAAAACACTCGCTATGGCCCCTATATTGTATGACATCTTTTAGCATACAGAAACTGTCGTAGTATCGGTTGCATGAACTTAGAGCTAACGTAATAGACTTTCATCCATATATCATTATATTCTTGGTAATGATTATATGTCTTTGCTTATGGTCCAAACTTACTATTTTAATTTAAACCTATGAACTCACCAGCTTCTAGCTGACCTTTTTAGCATGTTTTCTCAGGCGCTTAGTTGTGATCATGGATGCAAGGCAAGAGGCGGATAAATGGTCGTAGTAATTTCTAAAGAAGCGTTTCTACTCATAAACGATGTTTTTATATTGGGACCGCTGGACTTATGGGATGTGCCCATTTATCTAAACAATGTTATAAGATAATGTTTCTAAATATTTTATGAAATTAAACGGAGTATGTATTCCGTTCTGTATTACTTGTGTTATGATCCACCAATTTCGTAACGCTCCCAAATAATACGTATGCTTTCGCTAAACAAAATTTGGGGGTGTTACATGAAGCTGGTGGAACACTTACCAACAAGGACAGAGCTTCATGGCTAATGCAGATTCTGATGATGACATGGAGGACTTGCAAGCTAACGCAGCTGCAATGTTGATGGCCAACATGCAAGAGCTCCACATGAGTAACACAGGCCCAATATATGACACTGATGGCTTGTCTCAGGTACCGGATCCTAACATATGTCTTATACATGATCTGATATCTCCGCCTGCATCTGCATCCGACGAGGAACAAAGTGTTCAAAATGAGCCTTCTACATCTCATCACTAAGAAAATCAAATGGATCACGTATTTATATTTGACGATCAAGATGACCTTACGGTTACCATTGATAATCAAGTTGACCCCGTGATTACATTTGAGGATCAAAATGATGAATATGTTGAGACTCTAGTTGAACAAAATGAGCCTTTGTCTAATCCAGATCCAGAGCTCATGACCTTATTTCAGACCACCTAATCTGTTGGGTTTTTGGTTCCTTGAATCAAGAATTATTCTAAGTATGGGAACTACGGACAAAGTTGATATAACCACGGACAGAAGAATGGAACCACGGATGAAGACAAACCGCGGCTAGTAGTAGTGTGTAACCACGGATAATATAATGTAACCACTGCTAGTCTTGTTTATTCGGTTTAGTATTTTGTATTAGATAAATATGGAAAAGATATTTATCTTGTAGGTTACGTATTGTATTATGTAAAGGACTCCTTAGCCTTTAAAAGGAGGTCCTAGGTTAGATTAGATATATGTATGTTTTATATCTAAGGTCGATACACTTCAAGGTTGTAAAACCCTAATACTGGTTTAGAGTATTCGTATTATTAATAATATTGAGGTGTTGAATGTTCATTGTTCTTCTTCTTAAGATTAAGTATTAAATTCCGCATAATACTTAATAAGTTGTTAATTAAGTCAGTTTCCATATTAGATCGTTTGCTCAACTGGGATCAACAAAAATGCACTTTTAACATCCATCTGATACACAACAAAATTCTTGAATGAAGCATAAGCTAGAAACAATCTAATAGCCTCAATTCTTGCAACTGGAGCAAACACTTCATCATAATCCAAGCCTTCCGTTTGTGTGTATCCTTGAGCAACCAACCTTGACTTGTTCCTCACAACAATACCCCTTTCATCTTTTTTGTTTCTGAACACCCATTTAGTCCCAATTTCCCTCTTACCATTTGGAAGATCAACCAATGTCCAAACCTCTTGAAGTTTGAACTGAAGAAGCTCCTCTTGCATTGATTCTACCCAACCTTCTTCAGATAATGCTTCTTCAACTCTCTTGGGCTCCTTTTGAGACAGGAAACATGCAAACAAGCAATTTTGCAGATCTTTGTGACTATTTCGTTTGTGAAGTGATCTTGCAAAGAAACCTTGTTCAGGAAAGGTTTTTGTATTCTGAACCTTGCTTCTTGTTTGAACAGGAGTGTTCAAATTTCCAAGTATTTGTTCCTTAGGATGAATCTTATGAATCCTTGTTGAGGTAACAGGACTTTCATGAATGACATGTTCCAAATTAGTAAGATCAGCATTGAAGAAATCATCCATGTCTTCATCATCAGTAGGAGTATCAATTTCAATTAAAGCAGGCATATTAGGATCATGTGGATACTCCTCTTCACCAAATAATGGCTTTGCAGTTGGTCCAAAGAAAGTACTATCATCAGTACTTACAACTGTGGTTTCACTTGTTCTGATTTTGGTAGAAGTTGGCTTAGCAGTGCTTTCATGATAACTGTCCGTGCTTTGATTTGGCTTAGCAGTGCTTTCAGAATGCCTTTTCTTCTTTTCAATTTCTTCTACCAACACTGAGTTATCTTTCAACAACTCATCCTTATCTTGATGATGATCAACATTGCCTCCAGTATTTAATACATCATCATCAGTGGGACCTTGCTTCTCAATGATGGGTGAGACAGAACTAGCTTTCCACTTTTCAAACAAATAGAACTCTTGAGGAGAATCAACTTCCTTAGAAATTGCTTCTTCATCAGAATCCTTTTGAGTACCTGCATCAATATTAGTGGAAGTTCCTGCAATGATAGACTCATAATTCATAGATTTGGTTAGCATATCAATGTTGAACAGCCAATCTGGTCCTTTGGTCTCAACACTAGGAGTCTTTTCACTAAATTGAACATGTAAGTTCTCTTCAACAATTCTAGTCCTCCTATTGTATACTCTAAAGGCTTTACTATTAGAAGAATAGCCTAAAAAGTATCCATCATCAGCTTTTTCTTGAAACTTGCCTAGATAGTCTATGGTATTCAAGATAGTAACAGGACACCCAAAAGGTTTTAGGAATGCAATCATTGGCTTCCTATCATGTAACAGCTCATAGGGGGTCTTGTTATGAGGCTTCACTACCTTACTTCTATTCTGCACATAACATTCAGTGCCTACAGCTTCAGCCCAAAAGGTAGTTGGTAACTTAGACTCTGACAACATAGTCCTAGCAGCCTCAATTAGTGTCCTGTTTTTCCTTTCTGCTACACCATTTTGTTGTGGTGTTCTAGCAACACTAAACTGTCTTTCTATACCCTTAACTACACAAAACTGATTCATCACAACATTCTTAAACTCAGTTCCATTATCACATTTGATTATCTTTACCTTATGATTTACTAGATTTTCTATCTTAGTAATGAAACTCTTGAGAATCTCACTAGTCTCACTCTTAGCTGCCAAAAAGTATACCCAAGAAAATCTACTATAATCATCAGTGATAACTAGGCAATACTGCTTATGGTTCAAGCTTTTAACAAAGGTAGGTCCAAATAAGTCCATATGAAGCATAAACAGTGGTTATGTAATGGTGTTGATAGTTTTGGTCTTACAAGAAGCTCTATGTTGTTTTCCTTTTTGACAAGCCATACACAGTTCCTTACACTCAAAAACCTTAGAAGGTAACCCTCTCACTAAGTTGCCTTTTACCAGTTTATTGATTGTTTTATAATTGAGGTGACCTAATCTTCTATGCCATAACTTAGACTCATCCACATATGCTTTAGCAAACAAACAGGTTAAGGACCTATTAGGAATTACATCTTTAAGATCAAAACAATATATATATTTTCTTTCCTAGGTACCCTTAGTTGTATGTACTTCTCATCAGGCATCTTAAATTCAGGTGACAACACCACACACTCAGTTTCACCAAAAAGTACCCAGTTTTTCTTATCACACATTTGAGAAACACTGAATAAATTATACTTAAGTCCCTGTACCAGATAGACCTTTTCAAAGTCTAAATTTCCTGTTCTGATTGTGCCTCTGCCAAGTATGTTTCCTCCCTTTGGATCATTACCAAATGCCACATATCCTCCATCAAAAGCTTCAAAATCCTCCAGGTTGCTCCCATCCCAAGTCATGTGCCCAGAGCAACCACTATCAAAAACTCCTTTATCTTTTAGCTCATCTTGTAGATTGCCCTGCACATGAAATTAAACAAATTAGTTCCTTTTGTGGACCCAAGCCAATACTGACTTGGGTCTGCCCTGTGCATCAATATAGTCAAATTTGTTTAGGTCCATTGATGCACAGTTGACATGATGTAAAACCTTGGTCTTAGGTTTCCATTGCCAACTAGCTGAGGCCTTTACAGCATAAAAATGGTTTTCAACCACTGTGTCAGTTATCACCTTTGGAATTTTCAAAACTTCTTTTGTATCATTGGTGATATTTTGCTTAGCAATGTTTACAGTTTGCTTAGCAGTGTTTACAGTTTGCTTAGCAGTGGTTGGAACCCATTTGGGTGCAGTAGTGACAATTGATTTTGTATTTCCATTCCTCATTAACACTGCTCTCGGAATCATATTTCTGTTAGGATGAGGGTTTGTTTTCTTTGAAAAGATTTGGTGATTTACCCTCCTCCAATGATTCCAAACTTGTGGTCTGTTTTTATACAGTTTCTCTATAAATGCTCAAAACTACCACATGAAAAACAAGCCTTTTTAACATATTGAAACTCATCTCCTAACCTATTTGAAATTAGTCCATTGAAGTTTCTCTGGTTTCCCCTAGGTATATATCTTTTTAACTGTTCCCTAGGTACTTCCTTGTACTCTACTACTTTCTTAGCAATTTGAGCTCCAAATCTAGGCACAAGGTTGGCTTGCTTAGTATCAACTTTCTTAAGAGGTTCTATCTTCTCAGGCTGTGTTGATACATATCTTTCTTCTTCAGAATCTGATTCCCAATCTTCAATGATGGGAGCATCAGATGACTTATCAGAACCTATCTTAGGTGATTCATTCTTGTTAGTCTCACCTACAGGTTTGTTGAAACTAAATTCACTGCTAAATGAGAGCTGTTTTGGAGGTGGTTAATGTTTCATAAGTGATGGTAGTGGCATATCATTGTAGCCTAGTCCAGTACCATCCTTGAACAATTTTTGACCTATTGGTTTATTTACTAGATCAGAAGCATATTGTATTTTAGCAACCCTAACAACATGTTTTTCTTTTTCTTTTAGGGCTTCTACTTTTACACTCTCAGCTTGTTCTAGTTTCTCTTTAAGCATCTTAATCTCCCTATCCTTAAGATCAATTTCCCCACCTAGTATATTAATTTTATCAACATACTCAAAATCACATTTGATACAGTAATTAAGCCTTTCTTCAACACTTTCTAGACCAACTCTATAACCTAAGTTATCTAGAGACAGTCTTTCTACTTCTTTCCTTAAACTCTCAGTGATAGCCTTTTGAGATTCTAAGTTATCTTGACATGATTTAAAAGAACAAGTAGAATCATTAGATACCTCAGAATCTGAACCAGAAGATGAAGCATAGGCCATAAGAGCAAAGTTATGCTCTTTTGAAGCTTCACTAGCAAGAAAAGCTGCATTGGTTCCTTCTTCAATTTCATCACTCCAGTCATAATCACCAAGACCATCTTGAGCCACCAATGCTGAAGAAGGAGCAGACTCTTCAGTGGTCTTCTTGATGCCTTCAATCCTCTTAGGTGCTCGACATTCCCTTGCAAAGTGACCCTTCTTCTTGCAGTTAAAGCACTCCATCTTGCTTTTGTCAAACCCAACTCTTCTTTTACCATCATACTTGACCTGTCTTCCAGTCCTTCTCAGAAACTTCCTTGCTTGTAGAGTCAACATTGCCATTTGCCATTGAAGATTAATCTCCTCAAGATCATCAGGATCAATTTGATCTAGGTCTTGATTCAAAACAGTAACACTGGTAGTTAAATCAGCCAGAAAAGCACAAATTGCACCATCACTGACATTATCACTAACAGTGGTATTGTTTGCAATAGCCGTGGTTATACCATAAGCAGCAATGGATACATCTTGTGAATTCTTGTGACTAGTGGAAACAAAAGCAATGTTTTGGCTAGATGTAGATGTACCAGCAATGTTGTTCTCAGACTCATATACTTTCAAGTTGTTGTAGAGATTGTCCAGAGTCATCTTTTCAAAGTCATCCTTGTTCCTCCACACAACAGTATGCATAGCCCAGTCAGGTGATAAACTTCTGATGAACTTTAGATTAATATCTTCTTGAGAAACTTTGTAGTCCACTGACTTCAGTTGGCTGATGAGCTTTTGAAGTCTGTTATAGGTGCCATCAAGTTTTTCTCCACTCAGTGCAGTGAAGTTTTCAAGCTGATGCTTGAGCATATTTTTCCTTGATTTCTTGGTAGCTTCATTACCAGCAAACCTTGTTTCTATAGCATCCATAAGCTCTTTAGCAGTCTCATATTGTTCAAAATCCAAAGCATATTCATTAGGTATTCCCATAGAGAGAATACTATGAGCTTTAATCTCCATCTTTCTCTTAGCCTTGTCAATCTCACTAACAGTGGCTATGTCTTTGCAATCATCACCCTTCTTAGGAAGAGTATCACCTTTTTCCACAACATCCCAGAGAGCATAATCAATCATGCAAATGTATTGCCTTATTCGCATCCTCCAGATTTGGTACTCACCATGCTTGAGCATGGGCACCTTTGAAGCAGTAACCATGTGTGTTTCGTCAGACATCTTATCTTACTTGAACAAAACTTAACTTGACCTCTTCTTGATTACAGTTTCTAGATCACAAGCTTTGATACCACTTGTTGATCCCAGTTGAGCAAACGATCTAATATAGAAGCTGACTTGAATAACAACTTATTAAGTATTATGCGGAATTTAATACTTAATCTTAAGAAGAAGAACAATGAACATTCAACACCTCAATATTATTAATAATACGAATACTCTAAACCAGTATTAGGGTTTTACAACCTTGAAGTGTATCGACCTTAGATATAAAACATACATATATCTAATCTAACCTAGGACCTCCTTTTATAGGCTAAGGAGTCCTTTACATAATACAATACGTAACCTACAAGATAAATATCTTTTCCATATTTATCTAATACAAAATACTAAACCGAATAAACAAGACTAGCAGTGGTTACATTATATTATCCGTGGTTACACACTACTACTAGCCACGGTTTGTCTTCATCCGTGGTTCCATTCTTCTGTCCGTGGTTATATCAACTCTGTCCGTAGTTCCCATACTTAGAATAATTCTTGATTCAAGGAACCAAAAACCCAACATAATCTCAACTAGAGAAGTGCAATGAGATTAATAAGAATCTTCATGATAAAGTTGCACTATTGACTAAGGATATTGAATGCTATAAATTACAACTCAATAATTTTGAAACTAAAGAGAAATGTGAATATAGTTTTGAAGTCACATTTGCAAAGTCGTACCAAAACGAACAATCTTTAGAAAAACAGATACGTGATCTAGTTGTTTCCAAGAATGACTTGCTTTCTCAAATAGAACAACAAAATTTTTATCATAAACAACAAGTTAACACTCTCACTTTGGAAACTCAAAAAGCCAAGTCTGAGTTGTTATCGTGTCAAAAAGAGTTTTCTGAGTACAAAAAACATTCAAGGAGATGAATAGATCAGTATCTTGATGAAATTGTCGACTTAGAAAACAAAATCAAAGAATTTTGAAATGTTGTTTATAAACATGGTGAGTCAATCACAACAAATCAAAAGTTCACATTTAAGCCAAATCCAGATGAATATGGGCCAATTCTTGCTGATTACAAACAACGTTTTTCACATAGAGCATTCAAACCAAATCCTCAAGTATATAGTGCAGAACATAGAATCGATGATTATATTATAAGTGTTGTTGAATATAATCGTGAAGAGGAATTGGATGCAGAAGAAGAGAGTCGATTGAAAATGGAAAACGTTGAATATAACAAACCATTTGATTATTCAAAAGGCACTCTTATAACTTTTGTTAAACAACAAGACAATACAAACACACCTTGGGTTATCACACCAATTCTTGAGTCCTCTTCTAATGTTGGTCCCGTCCAACAAGTTGCACAAATTAATGGTCCTCCAACAAGTTACACCATTACCCGAAAGATGTCAAATCCTTAAATATTTTGATACCTTCATGTCTGACATCGATCTTTTGGAACAAGAAATTGAACTTAATTCTGAAATAAAAGTTGAAACTTTTCAATCGCCTTATGCGTGAAAACAAAGAGATGTTATTCAAAAACAACTTTTACCCCATGTTCGAAATCTTCGTATGTGTGCAAAATATTGGGAACGGGATCTCCAAAAGGAGATTGGGCACTTGAAAACAATTTTCAATACAACAGAGGCATGGACTTTGAAAACAAAAAAGAAAAACAAAATTTTTTGAAACCATGTCGATCGACTCTTGGAAGATGTTATCTGTGCTGATACCATGTCACTTGTGTTGTATTATACTGCTACTTCTGCTTCTGATAATATTGTTGTTAATTCTGTTGATATTGTTCATAATGTTGAGATTGTTGATAATGTGTCTCAAATCGAATCTTTGAAAGCTGAAAACAAGCGTTTGTTAAATGAACTTTCAATTGTAAAACGTCGTCTTCAATGGTGTCAAAAAGATTGTAATGATCGAGAACTTGCTTTGCAAAACAAACTCAAACAGTTGAGTGCTCAAACTTTTGAACCAAAACTCGAACGACTAGATGAGGAAAACGTGTCTTTAAAGTGTCAAATTTTCAAATATGAACAAGAAATTGCCAAAGTCAAAACAGAATATGGTGTCATATTTAATTTGCTCAAAAAGACTCGTGCTAAAGCGTCACAAGAACTTGATAATCATCTTGCATACACTAAAGAAGTCTTAAACGTTAGTGGAAACATTCGCTCTGAAAACCAAGATTTGTTACACACTATCATAGAGTTGAAAGAGGAGTTGGTGAAACTTGAGAAAGATAAGTCTAGTAACACATATGTCCTTGCACGTGGAATGTTTAAAATTGACACTAGGATTCCTAATGACAAACCACATGATACTAATGTTCTTCCTTCCACTTCTACAGGAGTAATTTCCTCTAATCCTAGCGTTAGCACTTCACAGCTTAAGAGCACAAACAGGAAGAATTGGAAGTTGCAACATAAGAGAAGATCAGTAAAGACCCCTGAAGTAGAAGAACATACTAGGACTTTGAATAAAACACATGTTGCACCTACTTTAGATATTGCGTTAGAGAAATGTAATAGACAAAGTGATGTAACGAATGTTGAATCTTTAAGTACTTTGAATGTTTTGTTTGAAGCATCTTGTATTGGTTATCGTAAAAGCATGTTTTCTGGTTGTCATGATAAATGTGTTGCTAAATCTATCTTATCTCGTAAGCGGAAACATAGAAATCGAATTACCTCTAGGCCCACTAATGCTTCTAAGTTAGTGCTAGGTAAACCGCCTTCTAGTATTTCTACAGATATCATTGATGTACCCATAGAACCCACTTCACCTCCTAGGAAGAGAATATCACCTAGTGAATTCACTAAGATCAAAGCACAAACTAGTTGGACTTGGTAGAGATGGTTACAAAATACACCTGGATTTAAATGGATTCCCAAAATTATAAACATGTGTGTTTCAACTGTAACTGTAACGGAACCCTTTAACTCTTCAGGTTCCACCTCTACTTCTATTCCACCTGTGTCGTCTGTGTGTAATGCATGTGATACAGATCATCCTTTGGATTGTTGATAGCGGATGTTCACGGCACATGACAGGCAACCTCAAACTTCTTTCAAACTTTGTTTCAACGTTCATCGGCACTGTCAGGTTCGGGAATGATCACTTTGCAGCTATCATGGGCTATGGATACTACATCAATGGGAACATCGAAATTAGCAGGGTTTATTATGTTAAAGGTCTTGGACACAATCTTTTCTCAGTCGGCCAGTTTTGTGATGGTGATTTGGAAGTTGCTTTTAGGGAGAAAACTTGCTTCATTCGTGATTTACAAGGAAACGATCTTATGTCTGGAAACCGTACTTCAAGCCTTTACACTATTTCAATGCAAGACATGATCGCTTCATCTCCTATCTGTCTACTTTCTAAGGCAACATCTACAAAATCATGGCTGTGGCATATAAGACTTTCACACTTAAACTTTCAAACCATAACTAATTTTGCACGACATAAACTGGTTGAAGGTATTCCAAGATTTAGGTATTCAAAAGATCACTTATGCTCAGCTTGTGAACAAGAAAAAAGCACTCGTGCTCACTTTCCTTCAAAGGTGGATGATGAGTGCTTATTCACTCATCGTTTTTACCCACCTATGACCACAAAAACGACCAAAAACACCCAAATATGATCAAAATATGTTACAAATATCCTCGGAGTGTGTTTTATGTCTTGCAGTTATAAAAGGATTGAAAACAGAGCGAAAACAGGCAAAATCGAGCTGAAACCAGGTTGTGGCATAGAAGACTTTCACACTTAAACTTTCAAACCATAGCTAATCTTGCACGACACAAACTGGTTGAAGGTCTTCCAAGATTTAGGTATTCAAAAGATCACTTATGCTCAGCTTGTGAACAAGGGAAAAGCACTCGTGCTCACTTTCCTTCAAAGGTGGAAAACAGCTCTCAGCATGTTCTTCATCTTCTTCACATGGATTTGTGTGGCCCGATGCATGTGCAGACAATCGATGGCAAATGCTACATTCTCGTAATCGTTGATGACTACTCCAGATGGACTTGGGTTTATTTTCTTCGAAGTAAAGATCAAGCTCCACAAATGATCATCACCTTTCTCACGAAAATTCAAGTTCAGCTTTTTAACACTGTTAGATAAGTCAGAACAGATAGAGGAACTGAATTTGTGAACCAAACTCTTCGAGAATACTATGAGAAAGTGGGAATTGAGCATCAGACATCAATTGCACGGACACTAGAACAAAATGGAGTTGTCAAAAGACGAAATCGTACGTTAGTGGAAGCTGCAAGAACGATGTTGATCAATGCAAAACTTCCAGATTACTTATGGGCAGAAGCCGTGTCAACTGCATGCTACACTCATAACCGTTCTATGATAACCAAACACCACAACAAAACACCTTATGAGCTTATCCATAACAGAAAACCGAGTCTAAAAGACTTTCACATATTTGGTGCTCTATGCTACCCAAATAATGATCGTGATGACTTTGGAAAGGTCAAGGCCAAAGCTGAAGTTGGAGTCTTTGTTGGATACTGTGAGAACTCAAAGGGATACCGGATATTGAATCGTCGTAAAAAGGAAATTATGGAAACCATTCACGCTAATTTTGATGAGCTCACAGAAATGGCTTCTGAGCAAAACAGCTTGGAACCCGGACATAACCGTCTCAACTTCCCCCAATCATCAGCTGATCAATCATTTCAACTCACTCGTCATCAGATGGAAACGTTGTTTGTTCCATTTTTTAGTGACGATCTTGATCAACGTGCTCCAGATGTATCAAATGTTTCCGCTGCTCAACCTGATACTAATCCATTACTTGATACACCTGAAACAACAACAACTGTTGCTGATGCACCTCCGATTGAATCTCCAAAAACAGCCGAACAAACTGCTTCCAATGACAATGACCCAGCTGATGATATTCTTAATCAAGATGTACCTGCACCCACGGATTATGATGGAAATGCATTCTTTAACCCTTTCGCTACTGAAACTGCAAATTCAGATGTTGTTGAATCTTCTACCAGCCATCTGAATCCACCAAATCTGCACAATGTATACCAACATCAACCCTCCACACACCGATAGACTAAAGACTATCCTCTTGTTAACATCATTGGAAACCCGAACCAACCAGTCATAACTAGACAACACCTTCAGACTGACGGAGAACATTGCATTTATGCACTCACCGTTTGTCAAACTGAACCCAAAAACATTAAAGATGCAATGACTCACGACAACTGGATCAAATCAATGCAAGAAGAACTGAACCAGTTTAAACGTTTAGAAGTATGGGAATTGGTTGAAAGACCAACAGGGGTCTATGTCATTGGTCTCAAATGGATTTGGAAGAATAAGTTAGATGCTGAAGGTACGGTTATCCAAAACAAGTCACGTATGGTGGCTAAGGGTTATAGACAGGAAGAGGGGATTGACTTCGAAGAATCATTCGCACCGGTAGCTAGACTTGAGGTTGTACCAATTTTTCTAGCATTTGCAGCTCACATGAACATCACTGTTTATCAGATGGATGTCAAAACTGCTTTTCTGAATAGTCAACTGAAGGAAACAGTATATGTTAGCCAGCCAGAAGGATTTGTTGATCCTGAGTTCCCTAATCACGTCTACAAATTGAACAAGGCTCTCTACGGTCTCAAACAAGCCCCTCGGGCATGGTATGATAAGTTGTCATCCTTTCTCATTGCTAATCATTTTATCAAAGGATCGGTCGACCCAACACTGTTTATTCAATATCATGGGGCACACATTTAATTGTTCAGATTTATGTGGATGACATCATTTTCGGTTCTACCCACAAAAAGTACTCAAACGCTTTTTCACATCTAATGAAAACAAATTTGAAATGTCAATGATGGGTGAACTTACGTAAGTTCATCAATCACCCCATGGTATTTTCTTAAGTCAGTCCAAATATGCTCTTGAAATATTGAATACACATGGAATGCAAAGTTGTGACACCTATACAACACCAATGGCACACACCAACAAACTGGATGTTGATTTACATGGGAAATTGGTTGACCCTACCAAATACCGAAGTATTATTGGGTCTCTCATGTATCTAACAACCAGTAGACCCGACATTGTATTTTCTGTATATCTTTGCTCCCCGTTATCAGTCAAGGCCAACTGAAAGACACCTCTCTGAGGCTAAAAGAATCCTCCGATACATCAGAGAACCATTAACTTGGGGATCTGGTATCCGAAGGATTGTGGTTTAAAACTAATAGCTGTTTCAGACGCTGACCACGCAAGATGCTTAGATTCACGGAAAAGTACTTCAGGAGGTTTACAATTCCTTGGTGATAAATTGGTGTCATGGCAATCGAAGAAACAGGATTATACATCACTGTCATCAACTGAAGCTGAATATCTAGCCATGTCTACGTGTTGTGCTCAAGTCATTTGGATGAGAACGCAACGCAAAGATTATGGTTATGTATTTGACAGAATTCCGGTGTACTGCGACAACAGAAGTGCTATTGCGATCTCGTGCAACACCGTTCAACATTCAAAGTTAAAGCACATCGATCTTCGATATCATTTCATCAAAGAGCATGTGGAAAAGGGTACAGTTGAATTATACTTTGTAGGTACATAACACCAATTGGCGGATCTTCTCACTAAAGCCTTGCCTCCCGCAAGATTTACTGATTTGATTCACCGAATTGGTATGAGGTGTTTGACTCCAGAAGAACTGGACGAACTTTTAAAACATTCTTGAAAAGTCAAACACCAAAACCTCTCTTGTAAATATTTTTCAAAAACAAAATACAAAAATATAAAATCTTATAAAATCCAAAAGTATTCTTCTATCTAAATTTCTATCTGAAAACAAACATTGCAAGTACAAAACTTCCATCAACACAGTGTTCCATCAAACATTTCACTATTTTCTCGAACAAGTGTTGAGGGGGAGAAAGTAAATATTTTTCAGTTTCATAAAACCTTTTACTTGCATGTTATCATAAATACGTTATTTATTCTAAATGGTGGATATGTATCTTGTTATATACCCTCCTCGGACTCAAATGTTTACAAATTTCACTATTTCAAAAGTCGAGGGGGAGTATCATTAAGTTTCTTGCCAAATATGTGTTTTGTATAATCAAAACGGAAGTTAACAGGTCTTGGTTGAAAATGTTTGAGGTTAAGGGACTAAACTTGTAAATTTTCAAAACAATTTTGAGCAAAAATACCCAACCACCTCATTCAATGCTTACACTTAGAATTTATTTCAAAAAACCTACCAAGATCCTACAGCTCCTATTCATTCGTCAAATATGTTCAACCAAATCAAAATCTGTAAGTGGTATAAGGTTAAGATCATGTTTTCAAACAATGGTTTTCAAAATCTTTTCAATCCAACGGTTGAATCCTTAAATATTTTGATTTTGAGTTTTACGTGTATGCGTAGGATTAGGAGATTACGCCTAAGGTTGTTTATGTTGAAATGGGTTGTGTCAAAACCTTTCTAAACATGTATTTAACCCATTTCAGTCATCCAATCTTACCCAGAATCACTAATTGATCATTTTTGAAAAATTAGGGTTTATGTTCATGTTTGGGGGTTTTCGTGTTTGTATGTTTTGGTGCAATTAGACGCCTAGGTTAGTGTTAGAACATGATAAGTAACATAAATTGAGCACTCAATCTTACCCAGAAACATCAAAATGTGAAAATTAAAGTTTTAGGGTTTATAGGTTCGTTACCTTTGAATCTTTTGATTTTGTAGGTGTTTTATGTTAAAATTTGTTCTAATATACTCCTTAGACATCTAGGATTGTGCAGAAACATTTCTTCATTGAATTACATGGTTGAATCTGTTATGCGTAGGAACTAGGGTTTAGGGTTTTAGAAACTTTACGCTTAAACTGTTCTTGCCTTAACTGATGTGACTTTGTGCTTATGTTGTGTTTCTGAAAATGTTAGGATTACATTGTAATCAAATTTTTCATGTTTATGTTTCTCAGGTTGATTACTCGTAAAAATTCAGACAAAAGGTGTTCATGATATTACGCATAAGGAATACCTTTATGCGTAAAGGTTACGCATAAGAAATCTTACGCGTAACACTTACGCATAAAGGGTCTACAGTGTTACTACGCGTATCATGGAAGGATATGCGTAAACTAGGATGTTTACGCCTAAGCTTTACTCTTATGAGTAAAACTTACGCGTAACATTTTTTGATTAAGCTTACGCGTAAGCAAATAAGCCTTTGGACTTGTTTTACGCGTAAGAATTTCTTACGCCTAAGACTTGCCCTTACGCATAAGCCTAAAATCCTCCTTTACGCATAAGTTCACATGTTTACGCTTAAGCCACCATTACACCTTGTTTTTGAATTGTTACACGTAGAATAACTTGTAAAATGTTACACATAAGTCACAAAACCAAATGTTACTCATAAGCTCTCAAAAGTTAAAATGTTGTGTGTTTAAGTGAAATTTGGACATTAAAACTTCAAAATTAACATATTCACGTAACTTATCACATCAACTTCAAACAATTGGACTAAAAGTGACTTTGGACTCGTAACATTCATAAACATGATAACTTCAAACAAGTAATTAGACAATAAATCAAACTAAGACTAACACAATGTGTTTCAATATGTTGGTTCTTTTGTCTAAATATCTTTCAGATCATAAAATGGCTGTCAATCAAGAGAACCTCAATGCCCCAAATATGCTCACAATGGCTGATATCTTCCCTGCCGGTTATGATAAAATCATCATGAAGAACAATCTCCATGTCAACTTCAACAACTTCACGTGCTTAGAATCTTCATGCAAAGTTGCTGTTGATATTCTCAAGAATCACCAATTCAATCTTATGCTCACCAACACAGCCACGGTACCTGAAATCTACATTCATCAGTTTTTGCATACTATGGCCAAAATTGATGGACAAGATGCGGTTAAAGTGACCCTTGGCACTAAGAAAGTCACGGTCACTGTGGCGGATCTTCGTGTCATTCTTCTTCTTCCGGTCATTCCTTCTACTGAATACGTCCCGATTCCAAATGAAGAGGAAGTATTGGATTTCTTGATTAACGTTGGATACGACGAAGCTTCTAGCATCATCTCTAAGCATTCCAGAGTCGATCTCAAAAATATCCCACAACCCTGGAGGACCATCTATCTCATGATCGCCAAATCAGTCTCAGGCAGAGATAGTGTTCATGAACACCCAAAGCTCATGCATCTTCAAACCTTCTGGGGGATGGTTCATATGAACCACATTGATTATGCTAGTTTTATCTGGGAAGACATGATGCAACACTACATGAAGCCTGGTACCAAAATTCCCTTCATCAGATACACTAAGTTGCTAATCCACAATCTTCTCGGGAAGCACCAGGATATCCCATTGAGACTGAATGATCTCGACATGCACTCTATGCTGAATGAGCCTACCTTAAACTCTGTTAGGTTCAAAGACACATCAACTAGAAAAAAAGGTGCGGAACTCCCTGCTTGCTTGATTACCGATGCAATCAAGGATCTTCTAACCTACAGACGTTACAAGGAAGCTGTGCTTGCGGGAAAAGTTAGCTTCATGGATGAGAAGACGACTCCAACGGTTAAAACAAGGGCTAAGAGAGCTGGAAGCACTGGAAGCACAACAAAGTACAAGAAAAGGAATCCAAGCAGAAAGAGAAAAGTCCCAGCCAAAATCGTCCATCCTAAAATAGAACCAGAACCAGTTCAAACATCACTTCAAGATGACGATTCTGAAATTGAGTCAGGTGACCTTACTGTGTACTCTGAAGTACGTACATATGTCACATCTATCACGAAGAAGACAGAGGACAAACCTGCTAGTCCTTCATCTGACAAGGGGAAGAAACCTCTCGATGATGAAGAACAAGAAGAAGAGTCTGATTGGGAATATGATCCTAATGCTGCAGAGAAACAACTGCAGAAAACTCTGAAGCAACAAAGGATGGAGAAAGCTGCTGAAGAGTTTGCACTTCAACAAATTAAAGGACCTGGAGGTTCCAGCGGGGGTGTTCTTTCTACATCCGTTCCTGATCCGGTTAATCAACCCGGTAAAGGAACCGATGCCACCACCAAGGAACCTACAGAGGAAAAGCAGCAAGAGAATGAGGAAATGATCGATCATGGAGATGACAAAGATACTGATGAGAGAATCACAGAGAAAGATGTTTTGGAAGCGGAAAAGGAGAGGTCTGCAGACGAAGCTGCTAAGAAGACTGAAGAGGAACGCATAAGAATGGAAACAGATAACTATATTCTGGACAACCCTGAACACAACCCTGAGCAATCTTCAGAACCACCCCTTGACCCCTCTAAAACCGAATCATCCTCTCACTCATCACCACCACCATCCAAAGAAACAACAACAAAATCATCTACCAAATCAATCAAGAAGAAAGCTGATACTTGGGCATCTCACACCAAAGCCAAGATCCAGAAAGCATTGCTTCAATCTAGAAAACGCAAACAAAGTCTTCAGGAACAAAGATTGAACATGCTGGCTGACAAGGTCATCGAGCTTTCTCAGCAGATGGACCAGTTCGAGGGAGAAAGAGAACAGATCAAGGCATTTTTCACCAGAGATGTTCAAGGAGAAATGAATGACCAAATTCTGAACTACACTCACCACTTTCTTCTCAACATGGTCCCTGGTGTCACCAAAGAGATGTTCAAGAATCAATTCTATCCAACGCTCAAGACACTAGTCAAGCAGGTGATTACAACAACACCGGTGGTCATGCAAACCCGACTAGTCCAGCCTTCAGTCGTCAGTGAAGATGATCTGATTTCACAGCTGGTACTTCAGATGTCCCCACTGGTTTCATCTTTCACACCTGATGAATCAAAGCTATATGACGCATTTCTTGCACATCAACTGAAGCAATCATGCAAGGAAGTTGCTGGTCTGGATAAGCGACCAATAGATGATGATGACAATGATCAAGACCCGAATGCTAAACATCAGAAGAAGACCGGCGGGTCATCATCATCCATGCCACCACCACCTCCTAAGACCACCACTACACCCACAAGACAAGCTTCTCAAAGACCTTCTTCTGAGAAACCTCGGGATGCAGATTCTCCACCACCACTGCAGAAAACCGGTGATCACTTCATTTATACCAGTAGTGAGGATCAAGACATTCCTGAGCCCCAGCAACAACCATCACCTCGACCATCACCGCAACCAGAATCATCCTCAAGAACCAAAAAGAAGAAACAAGGTTCTGTCGTCTCATGGTTGGACGAAGACGACACCGAGGAGTATGAATGGTTTAGAAAGTTGGTTGATGCTACACCCAGATTGCATGAAGGCCAAGAACCGGTAGACGGTCGAACAATGGAGCAGGTAAAGATTATCCAAGATGAGTTCAAGGTCAAGAAGATGAAAAAACGGGAACTACACAGGATAAAGAACGATGCATTCAACTTGTTGAAAGACAGAGCCTGTAGCGCAGTTGAGGTCGAATATCATCTGGACAACATTTCCCATGCACGTCTAACAACATCGACTGGCTAAATCCCGAATCGAACATCGACTTTACAAGGAAGTATAACACTCCCTACTACACTGATTGGACAAAACCTCTACCAACAATTGGTCGACCCGAGCAACCGAAGATTCCTTATCGTTTCTTCTTCAACAACGACCTAGAGTTTCTTCAACACAGCAGTAGCATTGATAAGGTTTTAAAATGTACCTTTTTGAGGGGTCATTTAAGCCCTTATTTGATCACTTTTGTATCCGTTATTACTTAATATCGTTCCTTTTCACTTTTTAGGTCTCTTGAAGGCAAATTGCTGTAATGGCACTTATTTGGACGAAAAGGCGCGAATATACAAAGAAAATGGCCAAAGTCAAGAAATCGAGACACTCAAGCTGCTGAAGTACAAGGTGACGGCGTCACTGCTTAACTGCGACGCCGTCAGAGCATTTTGTGACGGGACAGAAGTCAAATTTCTTATTTCCAAGTGACGGTGTCAAGCTTTAAAAGAGTAGGGCGTCGCAACTCAGACGACCTAGATTTGATCCAGACGGCGTCATAAGCTGAAGAGGACGGCGTCACAAGCACAAGGTGACGCCGTCGCAAGACTAACGTGGCCAAGACGAAACCCTAATGACGGCGATTCGACGGCGTCACAAAATATAAGGTGACGCCGTCGCATATGTAATCTTATATATAGAATCCGAATTTTTCAGTATTGGTGTGTAGTCTTTTGGAGTAAAAACCTAAACCAAACCAAGGCTGTCTTGTACAGTATTTTAGGGTTCCAAACCCTATCTTACATCAAGAGAAGTGTTTTACTTCATTAATACAATTATGTCTTTGATTATTTGTGTGTATGCTTGCATGTTCTCCATGTCCGGCTAATTTACTTGTGTGTTTGATTAGGGAATATGAAACTTAATTATTGAATATTGATTGGTTGTCTCTTATCTTAATTGTTAATGATCTAGTAATGCGATAGGTCATTTGTTGTGTACTTAATGCTTGATTAATCTTTGTGAACCTTAGGTTATAGCACCTAGAGCGGTTGTAAGCTAAACCATCCAAAGAGGCCTTAGAGTTAGAGTTTATATTCCCTAGTGGGTTTTGTAGACGAGACCCTTTGGTAAGTTCAAAGAGTTAGGGATAAACGCATACCCTACAACTTTAGACACACAACGCGATTAAGAATAAGGACGTGACAATTCAACCACCAATAGGAGATAATTAAGGAGTAGTAAAACCTAAGTAAACACATTTTTAAACTATCATACGAGCACACAATAATTAGACATAGACTACCATCACCTTAGATTAGATAATTAGATAAGTAGAGTAATCGGTAGCAATACCAACCCCTAAATCCAAACCCCGAGATTCGTACATTTCTATTTCCTAAAAAAACATAAAAAAGATAAAAAATAATCTTCCTCAACCCCAACCTTAGCGTAGTAACTTCTCACTAGCATTCCTATTCCCCTAGAGAACGATATCAATACCCGTGGCTTACCCTAATACTACACTACAACGATTAGGTTCACTGCCTAGGGTGTTATAAAACTTGCTCGAAGAAAAGGAAGTTCCTTTGACCCCGAACGATGCGTGTAGCGTTATCAAGTTTTTGGCGCCGCTGCCGGGGAATAGAATAGCTAGTTAGTAGTCCACCTCGTTTAGGTTTCTTTGCTTGATTCCTATCAAGTAATTTTTTTTCTCATTTTTTAGCCTTCTCGTAGTCTATCCCCCTTCTTCGTGACCTTTGTTCGTAACCCCATCACTTTTCATCATGGAAGGTGATAACCACCCACTATTCATCAACCCACCACCAATTCACCCGCCAAGAGCCCGTACTCTTGGTGAATACTCAAGACCAAGCCACCTAGGCTATAGGAACACCATTGAGCTTCCCGACCAAGCCCAAACTACGGCCCTGCGATCCGACACCATCCGGTTGGTGCAAAACGGATGTGCATTCCATGGACTTCGCTCCGAAGATCCAAATCAGCATCTAAGGGATTTCCTTAAAATTGTCGATTCCATCGACCTTGATGCTACTACTCGGGAGACCACGCGCCTGCGTCTCTTCCAATTTTCTCTACGGGACCAAGCTAGTAATTGGCTTGAGCGACTTCCCGCCGGCTCCATCTCAAGTTGGGATGATCTCACCTCTTACTTCCTTGCTCAATTTTTCCCACCGGGGAGAACCAATAAGCTTAGGAATGACATCTTGATGTTCCAACAACGTCAAGGTGAATCTCTCTATGAAGCATGGACTCGATTCAAGGACTTACTTCATAAAGTCCCTCATCATGGCATTGATCTCTGGCTCCAAGTCCAACTCTTCTATGATCATGTCAGTCTCTCCCTCCAACAAACCATTGATTATGCCGCCGGTAGAAGGCTAAGTAACCTCAATGCTGAGGCATGCTGGGAGGTTATTGAGGACCTAGCTCAATATGAAGAGGAAGGTTGGGAAATTCCAGTTGTCCAAGAGAACGGGTCAACTTCCCGAGCACAAGCAATTATGAGTATGGAGGCCCAAGTGAAGGCGTTAATGGAAGTGTCCACTCATGCTGATAAGCATGTGAATGCGGTCAAGGAATTTTTGCTCCCAAGAAAGTCCCGGCAAGATGAATTCGAGGACATAATGTTGACATTTGTCCACAAGCAAGAAAAGGAAATAAAACGCCTCGAAGCTCAAATGCAAAAAACTCATGACACTTTCTTGGGTCTAGCTGACAACTTCATGCTGGAAATCCGTGAAGAAATCGCAAAGAACAATATACCTAAAAAGGTAGAAAAGGTATATGCGATACCGGAAAATGTTGGTATGACACCCATACCCTCTCCAATTCCAGTAAGCAGGACGAAACCCCCCAAGGAATCACATGCTTGTTGTCATAACCTCTCTCTTAGTCCTAGGAAAGTTCCTAATTTTGATGAACCGGAGCCTCAACCAAAAACCTTACCTAATTTTCCGTCTTTAGATGTGAATCTTAGAATTGAATTAGGCCCCAATCCACTCATCAAAATAGATAGTCCAGGTAGTTGCTTGATAAAGGTGGTAGACTCTAGGCCATGGAGAGTGGAAGCTAATATAGGAGTAACCCATGACCTTACACACTTATATCACCCATTCATGGTTGATAACAAGAAACATTATGGGTTTAAACCTGGTTTATTAGGTCAAGATGGATACTTAACTAAGAATGTTTTGAAATTGATAGAAGATGATCCATTTTTAGGAAAGAGATTTGATTCACCCGCTACACCAATAGACTTAGGTAAGGTTATAATAAATGGAGCACACTCCTTTGAGCATATAAATCACCCATCACCCTCTCCTCACGTAGCAAATTTCCACCCTAAGGGTATGTATCGCTACTATCACCCGCACTTAAACTTAAGTGTAGGGAAAACCTCCCCTTTATCCGTTAAATAAGGGTAGAGTCAAGCTCGTGACTCGAACAAAAACAAGCGCTTCTTGGGAGGTAACCCATGTGTATTTGTTTTTCATTTTTAATTGTGTGTCGTATATCTTTTATTGATTATTTATTCTCATGTTCAAATTTGTAAAAATGCTTTATGTCGTTTTTAACCTCGTCTTAATTGCATATAAAGGTATTTTACATAAAGGATAAGTGTAGGGAGGATTACACACGTTTTCAAAAGAAACGTAAACATGAGAATAGCAATTCATTAAAAGATATATATGTGTGTTTGTTCGAGTCAAATGCTTGTATCGGGTCATAATGGATGTTTTGCAGAAATTTTTCCAGATTCTAAAGATGTAAATTTTCCAGAAATTTTTTTTCAGAAAATCGCATACCAGTTTTTGTCAGGATAACTTGACGGCGTCAGGAAGGAGTAAAAACGACAGATTACTTTTTTCTCGTTTTCTGAGCTACTTATAAATTTTTGGAATTTTTCAGGTCTTAATTTTTCAAAAATTCTGTAAACATCCATTCCACAAGCATTATATCTTAGTTTAGTAGAGTCTTATATATATTATTACCGCCGATTTTATGCGAAGGTTTCGTTTGTTTTCTTCGAATGTGCAGGTTTTATTTATCAAGAAGAAGAAACAAAAGATTGGAAGGAGCTTTTCACGCATACATTTTTCTTGGAAAGGATTTAACCACCACTTCACACGGATCCTACCGAGCTAATCAGGGGAGTATTAGTTTCTTTCGTTTTTCATTACCTTCTATTATCATAACTTTGATACTTTCGGGGAACATTGGGGACAATGTTCAGTTTAAGTGTAAGGAGGGAAAACAAAACGGGAACTTTGAAACTATGCTTATCCTTGATTATTTGCTTTGTCCAATTGTATTTGTGTAATAAACCATGAGAAAATGTCGGTTAGGGTAATTTTGGCACCAAATTTTTAATTTTTCATAACATATAGGAGTGGGCCATTAGTCTTAACAAAAGCGTCTCACGGATAGGAAGTTGCATGACTAGCACAAAAACCCTTTACCCCCTAAATTCCACCCAAAATGTGAGTATCGCCCTTAGATTAGTAGGAATTAAAGCATTCATCTTTAATGCTTAGAGTGTGAACCGGTAGTATATTAGATTCTAGAACTTGTTTTGTGATGCATCCCGAGATCGCTAATAAGACTACACTTGTGTAGTTAGGAATAACTAAATGATAAGAGGCATTAGGATAACCCTTGTTTGATACCCGTAATATAATTACTTCTTCCACATCGGTTGAGTAAGTCCCCCACACCCTTTGCGTTGTACTCATCTTTAGTACACGATACCCCTAGTTAACCCCTCAGAGCCTATCCTTTTCGCGGTTCTCTTGATTTTTCGGTTTTCCGGAATATCAATGAAGAGCATTGTTTACACCCCACCCCCAAATATACACCCAAATCGCCTTAGCCTACCATGTATGCACTCACTTTTAGTGCATTATTGTTATCACCCTAAACCCTTAGTTCAATTAACTATTTGCTTGCATGAGTTGCTAAGTCGAGTCATATCCTTTGTATACAGTTTTGGGACGATTGAGACTCATGGGAAAAAGTTAAAGTTTAAATGATTAGAAGGGAACGTTAAATTCCCTTATTTGCGTAATAACATACCCCAAGTGTTTTGATCTTTTCAATTCGGGTCAAATTAGTGTTAGAGTAATAAAAACTCAAGTGTAGGGATGTGCCTATAAATCCCTATCATTTTGATGTTACAGTAGAGGATGGTAGAGTAAAAGTGTATGAAAAAAAAAAAAAAAAAAAAAAAAAAAAAAAAAAAATCGAAAAAAAAATATAAAAAGAGAAAAAAAAATAGAGTGAAAAAAAAACATACGGGCTACCATCCTACATCTATCCTTTAAATTTATGTTTGTTTGTTTCAGTTATCTAGAGTTTAGAGTGTTGAGTCTTGGCTTAGCAACGCCATTCTTCATATGCTTGTAACATAAAGATTTTTGACATGCCACCACTAAATAGCCTATCCCACCAAACCCTTTGTTTCCCTACCGTAAGCCTAACACTACAACCCTTTAAAGACCTCTTTGATAGTCTTTCCTAGGTGCTTACGCCAAAGCGATGGACGTTTGATCTAGTCTCAAGCTTATGGTAATCTATGTACTAGGACCGGTTAATGAGTGTTTGTCTTCCATTTCCAACTTGTTATATTTCATATACACCCGAGAGAGATGTGAGTATCTAAACACCCCTTGTGAGGTGCTAGTGTATAATTTCCGTGCTTGTTATGACTTTTGCGGGGCTTATATGTGTTGTGGACTGTTTTAAACCAATGCTTCATGACCCCTAACTTATAAATTAATTGGCTAAAAGCACATTTGCTTGAAGACAAGCAAATACCAAGTGTAGGGATATTTGATAAGGTTTTAAAATGTACCTTTTTGAGGGGTCATTTAAGCCCTTATTTGATCATTTTTGTATCCGTTATTACTTAATATCGTTCCTTTTTACTTTTTAGGTCTCTTGAAGGCAAATTGCTGTAATGGCACTTATTTGGACGAAAAGGTGCGGATATACGAAGAAAATGGCCAAAGTCAAGAAATCGAGACACTCAAGCTGCTGAAGTACAAGGTGACGGCGTCACTGCTTAACTGCGACGCCGTCAGAGCATTTTGTGACGGGACAGAAGTCAAATTTCTTATTTTCAAGTGACGGTGTCAAGCTTTAAAAGAGTAGGCCGTCGCAACTCAGACGGCCTAGATTTGATCCAGACGGCGTCATAAGCTGAAGAGGACGGCGTCACAAGCACAAGGTGACGCCGTCGCAAGACTAACGTGGCCAAGACGAAACCCTAATGACGGCGATCCGACGGTGTCACAAAATATAAGGTGACGCCGTCGCATATGTAATCTTATATATAGAATCCGTATTTTTCAGTATTGGTGTGTAGTCTTTTGGAGTAAAAACCTAAACCGAACCAAGGCTGTCTTGTACAGTATTTTAGGGGTCCAAACCCTATCTTACGTCAAGATAAGTGTTTTACTTCATTAATATAATTATGTCTTTGATTATTTGTGTGTATGCTTGCATGTTCTCCATGTCCGGCTAATTTACTTGTGTGTTTGCTTAGGGAATATGAAACTTAATTATTGAATAATGATTGGTTGTCTCTTATCTTAATTCTTAATGATCCAGTAATGCGATAGGTCATTCGTTGTGTACTTAATGCTTGATTAATCTTTGTAAACCTTAGGTTATAGCACCTAGAGCGCTTGTAAGCTAAACCATCCAAAGAGGCCTTAGAGTTAGAGTTTATATTCCCTAGTGGGTTTTGTAGACGAGACCCTTTGGTAAGTTCAAAGAGTTAGGGATAAACGCATACCCTACAACTTTAGACACACAACGCGATTAAGAATAAGGACGTGACAATTCAACCACCAATAGGAGATAATTAAGGAGTAGTAAAACCTAAGTAAACACATTTTTAAACTATCATACGAGCACACAATAATTAGACATAGACTACCATCACCTTAGATTAGATAATTAGATAAGTAGAGTAATCGGTAGCAATACCAACCCCCAAATCCAAACCCCGAGATTCGTACCTTTCCATTTCCTAAAAAAACATAAAAAAGATAAAAAAATAATCTTCCTCAACCCCAACCTTAGCGTAGTAACTTCTCACTAGCATTCCTATTCCCCTAGAGAACGATATCAATACCTGTGGCTTACCCTAATACTACACTACAACGATTAGGTTCACTGCCTAGGGTGTTATAAAACTTGCTCGAAGAAAAGGAAGTTCCTTTGACCCCGAACGACGCGTGTAGCGTTATCAAGCATAAGCAAGAAGTATGCTACCTCACTTACCTTCAACATTCCAGCTGCAGTTTTCTCCAATAATATTGCCATTGAAGAAGACGCCACCAAATTGTACGTTGAAAAGGTGGTGGAGTACGACATTGATGCTAAATATGGCATTCATCATTGGCTAGCAAGGAGGAGATTGTACTACAGAAGCTGTCAAGTACAAAGGTCAAACAAGGAGGTAAAGAATGAGAAGAGAATAATTGCTGTGATGGGAGTTACATGGGAAACAAAGTGGGGCTATTCATTCTTGTCCAAGATCAAAGTCAAACGACAAGATGAACAAGAATATGATTTCACTGAGGCTGATTTCTCGTGATTGTCACTCAACGACATCGAAGACATGTATCTCACAAAGGTACAAGGAAGGATGCGACAATTCTAAACAGAGGTTCAACTTCAGTTCATCACTGCCCTGCTGATCTTCATTCGTAGCAAAGTCATTCAAGAACGTGTTGAAGATCTACAACTTGGGGTCGAATCTTACCAGAAGCAGATTAATCTTACAAAACTGCTGATGCACTTTCCCGAACTTAATCAACATGCTCAGTACACTATGTTAATACAAATAAGCCGTAAAAACGTTTATTTATATTTTACGATCTTCTAATGTTTTATCGATGACAAACGTAAAATCTTTTTAACGAAACAAATAAAATACGTAAATGGTTTGAGCCAATAGTTTTCTAACACACTTACGTTTTCACATAAAACACTAAAACAAGTATAAGTGTTTTTATGATACATATGTACAACAACTAGTGTTTACATATTGGGATCATATATACATAATTAGTATGTATTATAATGGGTAATATAAATGGGTAGAAACTTAAGTATTTGACCCATTGACCAAATACATTGAATGCAGTTGGGTATAACCCAAATTCCATGACCCATACCCATGGAGCATGACCCATAACCCATTGCATGACATCATGCTTATGTCATATGTAGATATTATCCATGACCCATGGTTTAAATCCATGACCCATGGACTAGATACTTGGATACCCAAGATCCATAACCCATGACCCATGACCCAAAACCCATGGGAAAAGAGGAGCGTCCCACAGATCCCCAGTAATACACTGAACGGATCCCTCAAGTGAGGGATTCGTGGGATCCGTAGAACAGTAGTTGTTTTTCCTCTATAAATAGTGAGTCATTTCTTCGTTGTTTCTCACCCCTTTCTCACATATTTTCCCTTTGAGTCTTAAACTCTTTAACCTCAGATCCAAGTGATCTATGTATGTAGTTTTGTTTTTGTGTGATTCTCTAGGTTCCTCTTAAAGGCGAGATCACCATCTTTCGAAGACGAGCAAGCTCAAGTCCATGAGTTTCCATGCTTCGTTATCATCAAGACTACTGAGGTTCTCTTGTTGATAGTTCTCTTCTTTCTCATAAGAAGTGTAGTGTTGAAGACATTAGTGAAAGATGTCTAAAGGGTCAAGACAAAGACATTAGTGAAAGGTGTCAAACGTCCGTATTGAAGGCACTAGTGAAGGGTGCTTAGAAGTCAAGGCTAAAGGCATTAGTGAAGGGTGTCTAGAAGTCAAGTCACAAGGCATTATTTAAAGGTGCCTTAAGATCGAGTCAAAGGCATTAGTGAAAGGTGCCTAAGGTGTACATTTGATATGGTGTGTTCGATGTACAAGATAGATTAGTATTGGGTCAAAGGATATTGATATCCTTGTTGATGTTGTTATAAGGAGTGAATCTCCTTTGGGGTTAGTCATTGTTGTAGTGTTGGGTAGTAGTTCCTCCATTGTAATGGAACTCGGTATCTAGCCTAATACAAGATAAAGGGTAGGCAACGTCATGATAGGTTTGGTTCTACCTCGTAGAAGAACCCGATATCTAGCCTTGTACCGGATAAGAGTAGGCAACGTTGTGAAGGCTTCTCCGCCATAAGGAGTTGGTGTCGTGTAGTGTTTACAAACTCTCGAGTAGGTGACTCGGGGAGTAAAGTCGGGCAAGGAAGGTGTCCTTGTAGCCGAACCACTATAAATACTCGTGTTGTGGTTTTGTGCTTCTTACTCCTTATTCTTTCATTACATATTTATATATGATTGTCTATCAACATCCTACACACACATTTAAATAGATTGACATAAGTCGATCTAAATAGTTTAAAACCAAGTTTTAATCGGTAAAACTATTCAACCCCCCTTCTAGTTTTCCACAATTGGCATTAGTGCTTCGTTACCAAGTTTCTTAGAGTATATTGTAGTTTAAAAACTTGATACGATCCATGTTTAATTGAAAACTACAAAGAAGGTCTTTTACAAAAACAAACACCATGTTTTAAAACACCTTGTTTGGATGTTGATTAGATGACAACATTTTTTTTTCTTTCTTATTTTGTTTTAATTGCACCAACCTTCCTTGTCATGTTACTTAGTTAAAGCTCATACCTATCAAGCCTTAGGAAGTGCTTGGTAACAAGAATACCTTCCCTAAGAAGGTATCTTAAATACGAAGGAACTGGAGTTGTCTTGTGACATTTGTTTTGTCATTTGTAAAGACATTTCTAAGTGTATTAGAGGTATGATCTCCCACTTATCTCTATATTACATTAGCTTAAATAATAAGTATGCCTACATAGGAATTTATATGATTATCTTTTGCACATACTCATATATTACTCGTGGCTTCGTTAGGAAATCTTTTGCTGCATACGTGTTGTTCTTTCGTCTAAGGTCTAGGTTCATAAAATTAGTATTTTATTTTACTTAATCCAAATCATATTTTTCTAATAATAAAACAAAACAGAAATATCAAAAATTCCTCCTTCCCCATAAATATCCCTTCCGATCGCTTCCTCCACCAAACCCTCATTTTTCAAATCTTCCACTTTCAAAAATTACCTCTCATTCAAACTTCATCTTCCTTCTCATCTCATCTCATCTGATCTCAAACCTAAACCAAGAAGGATCTTCATCAACATGGTGTACATCGCCTTCATACTCATCGCCTTAACACTCATCGCTCTCGTATTCCCCATGATTAAGTTTTCTTATGGAGACATATACTTTGTGTTGTTAATCTACATTGGTGTTATATACCCAATCCTTTGTATCGTTCTTAGCATTGAAATGAAATATTACTAATGTTCTAGTCTATCTAGTTTATTTCTCGTAATATGTTTGACATTTCGTTTATATTTTTTCTTTCGTATTTTTTTGTCTTAAAATACATTAGAAACCAACAATGCATGCTAAAGTAAAACATTGGCTAAAATACATATCTTTGTATAAACATATAAGATGCAAAAATCTTTTTTAGTCAAAATCTTGTGTTTGTCACTACAGATCCACGGATCCCAGGAGTTCTACTATCCGGATCCCTCATGGTAGGGAACCGTGAGAACCGTCCTTCTGAAAAATAGTTTTTCATGCAAATTAAAAACCGTTTCCTTCTTAAAAGAAATATTATACTAGATTGTCAAACATTAAGTGAGTTAATTATCATTGTTAATAAATATCTAGTAAAAACGTTAGGTAATCATCGTTTTGCCTTAAATACGTCTCATCTTATTAACTCTTCACTCCTATAGGTTTCGTCATGTCGCATGAGTATGAGTTCGACTTTTCACTCATGTCTGTGGGTTCAATAATCTAGAAACCCGTCACTTCCATGAAGATTGTCGACACTCCTCTACAATACGAAGAAGGTATCAATACCTCCTTCCGAACCATAGGACTAGAATATCTTCTCGAAATTAACAAGAAAATAGGTCCGAGGTTTGTATTGGAATTCTTCCGTCAAGTTGAACTCGTTCGTAACGAGGATCGCTCTATATCTCTTTGGTTTTGGATCAAAAACCAAAAGTTTGTCCTAACCCTTGGGCAATTTGCTCACATCCTCTGAATTCCAAATCATGGACAATGTGCCTTCACTGAAGATTGGTCTCTTGATTCTCTCTTCAACCATCGTGAAGAAAATAGTCCATATTGTTCACACATACCTTCCCCTCAAGACTTGACTCGCATGTTATGCAAACCTCGACCCTATTAATCGGATCCAAACTTTATCTATACACGGGATATCCGAAAAGAGTACAAGTCTCTCGCACTCATCCTGCGTTAAAATGTTTGGAGTCTTAGGGGAAATCGAGAAATCCTTCCCACTTGTTGTGCTCACATAATGTATTGTTTGCTAACACAACAACCATACAATCTCGCCTATTTCTTTGCAAGGCGAATTGTAAATCTTCAAGGCTCCAAGAACAAACTAATCCCTTATAGAATGTTCTTGACACGCCTTTATCATCATATCATGTACTTTCACCCTCAATTTCAAAGTCCGTTGTGCGTACTTGTGAACAAGATGATAGAACCTCTAAACACATCTCTCATGAAGACTTTCTTCATCCCTGAATCGGAAAATACTCATCAACCATTTGATGATCCATCTAGCGAAAACGCTCAAGAAACTTAGGTTCCTTTCTAAATAGGGTCAATCCTTAGTATTCATGCTCTATCAATGTAATGCAATTTCTTTCATGAAATAAAACATCTTACATTTGATATCTCTACTATATTAGTGTTAGAGCTTCTTAGAAAACACTAACCCTGAAATATGATGCTTTGTGCAAACCCTTGCATATCTTTTGTAAAGGTTCTGTTTAGCAGGGAGACGGATCCCTAAGTTTGTGCTAGACGGATCCCTACTCTTAGGGAACCGTGGGATCCGGGAAAACAGAAATGCAGTTGCAATCCTTATACTTCAAACCATACCTTTAGATCACTTTACACTAGCTAAACATAGTGTCTTAGGACCAATTAAGTCCTTATCAAGCTGAGTAAAAGGTTCATACTCACTCATAACTCACTTAGATTACTCTCAAGGCACTTGTAGATCTATTGTTTCACCAAAACTCATTACTCTTCCGCTCTTATGCTCACACATAATTCCTCACATGATTATACATCTAGCTTTAGAAATCTTTCAATTTTAGCAAATTGATTTTAGTCATCCTTACCTCAAAATGGGTCAAATTCTAGCCTTTCCATTTTCTATAACCTTTAAGATATCTTCCAAAATGGTATCTTAAGTTACTATCTGGTCTCTAGGACCATTTAGCTCCATTTGACACTCTCAAGTTTTAGTGTCATCTTTGTTCATTCATTGGTACTCATAAAAGTTCCAATTTCTTCCATAAAAGGCAATCATTAGCTATATCACTCATTGCCCTTGAACATTTAAGTACCCTTTCATTTAAGACACTTAGGAGGACTGAAACACTCAAAAAGGTATAGGCTTTAGACCTTACAAACATCATTTTTTATTCTTTCCTAGCTGCTGAGAGCCGGATCCCTAGGATTAGCCTAGACGGATCCCTCATTGGAGGGAACCGTGGGATCTGGGTGACAGATTTATATCAACTCTAGCTAAAACAATCATTTCAAGTTCATCTTACTAACTTGAACACTCCAGCTCATCTTAATTAAGATCCTAGATCAGTACAACTCTGAAGGTAACTCTTGTGCATGCTAATCATCACATTCCAAGGGATCTTAGTGGCTTAAGTCTTGAATGCACTTGCCAAATCTCTTTCTTTATAAACCACATTGTTAAGACTCTTAAAGTCATCATCTTCATGCTCATTTTTAGCAATTACAAACCTTTACAAATCCCTTTGAATCATCTCATCATGAGGAAAGCTCCTAGTGGTTCATCCACCAAAGGACCACCCAAGAAAATTGCTCATGTTGTACACGAAATTTCCTCAACCGAATCATCTCCCGTTAAATCCACAAATGGTAGGATCTTCACTCCGCCTATCAAACCGATCCCAAAAAGGATTGTTCCCACAAAACTACCAATGCTAAACACCACCATACCTCTTAAACCAAACAACCCCATTTCCACTAAACCTTCACCATTGGTGCCTAGAGCCCTATCATTCACCACTCAACTCTCATCACCACACCTCTACAATCTAGAGGATTTGCCTCCTAGGCCATCTCATCCTCCACCACTGACAACTTTCTCCTCTTTAGGAGGAATAGTGGAACAAAATCAAGGTTTTGAGTCAACACTAGCTCCGGCTTCCTTTTCTCCGTCACCATCAAATAATCCCTTTTGGATTATGAGAAATCATCAAAGTCAACCACCCGACCACATGGAAGTTGACACCTCTCTACCACTTCTATTTTTAGTTGAGCCATCCTCGAATGTGCCTCCGCCAATCCCTCCTTCTTTTGAGACTCCTCAACCCGCCTTACTTGATCCTTCACATCAAACAATTTCCTTTCTTCCGTCACCACTACCGAGCCATGACAAAGATTGTTATCATTGTCAACATGTTGAAAGTTTGATACATGAAGTTCGTGAAGATCAACAATTCATGTTTTATCACCTCCTCGAACATTTTGACGAGATTAAACCTAAACAAACTTGAGCTAGAGGATTCTAGTGGTGTCCTATTATCAAGCGCGACTTAGATAGTCTAGTAACTGAAAGTCATGTATTGTTGGTTTTCTTAGTTTTTAGAGTCATGTATATCATATCTCTAGTTTTATTAAATGAAATTACATGATATTTGCTATATTGTTATGAGTATATGATTATTGGTCTAATACATATCTCATTTTGATGCCAACATCTTTTGGTACATCACATTTGCTGTATTTTAGTTACAGACAGATGGATCCCTACGTTTTGCTTAGACGGATCCCTCCAAGGAGGGAACCGTGGGATCCGTGCAACAGAAGACTAGTTTTCCACTAGCTTGAGTCTTACTTGCAGGAAATTATGTATTATATACTTATTTTCTAACCTTTGTTTTGTAGATTTTCAATTTACACATGAAGACTTTGACACACTAAGCTAGGGGGAGCTTTGTGTCAAAGCAATACATTGCAAAATTACTTGCAATACTAGGATTACATTTCCTGACATCCCTTTATAAAGTTGCAATCATCAAGGGGGAGCATATTCGTCACATAGACGAAATCTTTTGCAAACTTAGCTGCAAATGAACTAGCTTAGTATTTTTTTTTTACGCCCTCACAAAGGGATGGACTCGTCAAGGGGGAGTTATGACGAGAACCATTCCCGTCACTTGATCTCTAATATATTTTTTCACATGTTTTCCTTAAAACGATGTGTTAGTTTCTTTTCAAAGCTCTTTTTGTTTCGACAAAAAGGGGGAGAAGAAAGTAACAACTACAAATTCAAACTCTTACGAATTTTAGTTTTTCCTTAAAATAATTTTATGTTTTGTCATCAACAAAAAGGGGGAGATTGTTAATACAAATAAGCCGTAAAAACGTTTATTTATATTTTACGATCTTCTAATATTTTGTCAATGACAAACGTAAAATCATTTTAACGAAACAAATAAAATACATAAATGGTTTTAGCCAATAGTTTTCTAACACACTTAAGTTTTCACATAAAACACTAAAACAAGTATAAGTGATTTTATGATACATATGTACAACAACTAGTGTTTACATATTGGGTAAATATATACATAACTAGTATGTATTATAATGGGTAATATAAATGGGTAGAAACTTAAGTATTTGACCCATTGACCAAATACATTGGAAGTAGTTTGGTATAACCCAAAGTCCATGACCCATACCCATGGAGCATGACCCATAACCCATTGCATGACATCATGCTTATGTCATATGTGGACATTATCCATGACCCATGGTTTTAATCCATGACCCATGGACTAGATGCATTGCATCTTGTAGATACATTGTATCTACTTGGATACCCATGATCCATAACCCATGACCCAAAACCCATAGGCAAAGAGGAGCGTCCCACGGATCCCCAGTAATACACTGGACGGATCCCTCAAGTGAGAGATCCGTGGAAAAGTAGCTGTTTTTCCTCTATAAATAGTGAGCCATTTCTTCATTGTTTCTCACCCCTTTCTCACATATTTTCCCTTTGAGTCTTAAACTCTCTAACCTCATATCCAAGTGATCTATGTATGTAGTTTTGTTTTTGTGTGATTCTCTAGGTTCCTCTTAAAGTCGAGATCACCATCTTTTGAAGACGAGCAAGCTCAAGTCCATGAGTTGCCATGCTTCATTATCATTAAGACTACTGGGGTTCTCTTATTGATAGTTCTCTTCTTTCTCATAAGAAGTGTAGTGTTGAAGACATTAGTGAAAGATGTCTAAAGGGTCAAGACAAAGACATTAACGAAAGGTGTCGAACGTCCGTATTGAAAGCACTAGTGAAGGGTGCTTAGAAATCAAGGCTAAAGGCATTAGTGAATGGTGTCTAGAAGTCAAGTCACAAGGCATTAGTTAAAGCTACCTTAAGATCGAGTCAAAGGCATTAGTGAAAGGTGCCTAAGGTGTACATTTGAAATGGTGTGTTCGATGTTCAAGATAGATTAGTATTGGGTCAAAGGATATTGATATCCTTGTTGATGTTGTTATAAGGAGTAGTCATTGTTGTAGTGTTGGGTAGTAGTTCCTCCATTGTAATGGAACTCGGTATCTAGCCTAATACCGGATAAAGGGTAGGCAACGTCGTGATAGGTTTGGTACTACCTCGTGGAAGAACCCGATATCTAGCCTTGTACCGGATAAAGAGTAGGCAACGTTGTGAAGTCTTCTCCGCCATAAGGAGTTGGTGTCGTGTAGTGTTTATGAACTCTCGAGTAGGTGACTCGGGGAGTGGAGTAGGGCATGGAAGGTGTCCTTGTAGCCGAACCACTATAAATACTTGCATTGTGGTTTTGTGCTTCTTACTCCTTATTCTTTCATTACATATTTATATATGCTTGTCTATCAACATCCAACACACACAATTAAATAGATTGACATAAGTCGATCTAAATAGTTTAAAACCAAGTTTTAATCGGTAAAACTATTCATCCCCCCTTATAGTTTTCCACACACTATCATGCATAAACCGAAGTTTGGAGTCGTCTACCACAATGAACATCATCACACATGTTTCATGGCATTCGACGAGATCCATAAGTTTTGTGATGCAACATTGAAGATGGTTTGAAACGGGTTAGCTTATCGGTTAAAGGATTTTGAAGCTGGCATTGGTTCGAAGAAGAGATGGAATTCAGAAGAACGCAAGGAAGCTCGCAGGTTTATAATCAGACTGGATGAAAGGTTGTTCCACCGGGATCAGATGAGAAGGTTGGAAAGCTATGTGGGAGGACGACAAAGCTTCTCTATCTTGACGTTTCAACGTGAAGATAAAGTCCTGGGTCGTGTGTAATCGTTGGGTACTCTTTTTAAACACTCTTAATTTTATTTTGATATTTGATTTATTTATTCATAATGGTTTGTACATAAATAGCAGTGTACAACCCAATCTTGCAATGAAAGGACCTTGTGGTAAGCTTCAGTGCCACAATCCTTGTAAAAAGAGCGAAAACTTCTTACTTTTGAGTAAAATTTATCAAATCTTTCAATATTTTTCAAAATTTTGCTCAAAAGAACAAGTACTCTCTCTCGTGTTTTCTAAACCTCAAAAGTTAATATCACTTGTTGAGGGGGAGTATTTGCAAACTTAAATTGTTCTTATCAACGTTCTTTGTGGAAATCTTCCCGCAAAAATCGAAATGGTCATATTCGATATCAAAATTTCATCAAAAATAACATTAATATGCCATTTTTAAGGGGGAGAAAAATTGTGTGATATAAATATGTTGGATTGTGAATGAAGCTAAGTATGCATAGACTTAACCTTTGAATTGACGAGCTCTAAAATGTCGTAAATCAAAAAGACTTGTCTGGGACGGGTAATAATTTCAAACTAGTTCGCTAGTGATGTAAACGTGTCTCGCAAAGGACTAGTCTTAGTAGAATCTACCATTCAAGAAACTCTTGGTAGACATGAACCTTGATGGGTCTAAGCTCCTCACCAAGGAGTGTTTACAACTTCAAGCTGACACAGTCAGTGATGTAACTGTGTCTCGCGGGGAATTGTCTATCTCGAGTCGATCAATTCAAAAGTGCGCGCTTTACCCTCACTGTGCAGATTTCAGTCAAAACTCATAAGCACATGTGGAGGGGGAGTATTTCTGAAAATACAAAACTCTCGAAGTGTTACAAACATGTTTTCATTCATAAACACTTTGAGAGATTTTCATAAAAATGATTTTATGGCAACATAGGATAGTCATAGAGTTAAAAGGTGACTAAGTTTAGGGATAAACATCCAATGATCCGCCAGAGCCGGAGGGATCTACCCAAGGACATCACCAATAGTTAGTATTTAGATGTCCTTAGGTATGATTGATAAAAAGGAGAAATGAGAATCGGAGAAAGAAGGAATTGAAGAATTAAAAAGAAAAGTTAAAGAAAAGGGTGAAAAGAAATAGCCCTCCAAATTATTCAACTTAAGGCAGACACCGGGTTCAATTCATATGCTACTGGTTGTCACAAGATGACACCGGTATTGAAGACAAAGTCGTCATGGACCCAGTGATGCAATGCACTAAACCTTCTTAACCACTCAAGTTCTCTCAAAAGAGCTTGTTTCATTCTCACAGGGAACCCTACGTAATCTATCGGCTCTCTCTTAGAGATTGTTGGTATTGAAGAAGGAGACCCTCTCCCTAGTCTCCGTTTAGGAAAACCAAAGCGCACTTTTGAGTCTAGAGCCACGAGATTCATAAAACGATCTCTTAGGAACACTTGACTTTTCATCACTTGTCGTTCAAGAAATAAGAACGCAAATGAAAAATTCTAGAGTCCTTCGTAGATCCTAGCAATCTGTCGAGAAAATTTATGAAGGGATTCACAATTGTGATCCTCAGTGATTGAATGGAAACTCCTGCCAGGGTCAACATCAAACAGCCCTAACAGCAGGTCACTTTGGTAACTCCTTGTGGGTTACGCTTAGTGTTCACGGTGGTCTCAAACGGTCTACAGTCATGGAGAGATACTTCGGTATACTCCAGCGACTCACAACGATAGAGTAACGATATTGAGTACGGGGATATCCCAATGACCATCCGGTTTAAGATTCGTCTAAAGCCGCGCCAGCTCCGAATTGGGATATGCCTTTACAAAATAACCGAACTCTTACGTCGGGAACTTTATTGCTAACTGTCTGCATGCAGGATTAGAGATCCAAAGTTCATGGTAGAAAAGATCGTGATGATTCTCCACATGCTCATACCAACAACAACACATATGAAGTTCTCTCAAAAGGCAACTCAAAAGTCAAAATGATTCTTCATCAAAGCCAAAGAATCTACAAAGTTTAAAGACTCGAGAACAACTTCACATCTGAAATCCAAAGTCAAAAGACGTGTGAGCATGGTGGAGAAAGACGTGGAGACACCTGAACGATGAAGCTGACCAATGGTAGACAACAACATACTATCACTACATCCACAAAAGAACAAAGAACACTACGACGTCAAAGCTGAAAATTTCAAAAGAAACAAGATCCCAAACAAGGGGAGATTGTTGGAACCAAAAGCATCTCTACTCACAAGAAAGAAGAATGCTAGAAGACATCAAGCAACCGCTATTACATTATAACTATTACTTAGGGGAGATTGTTGGAAACGCTCCGAAACAGTATTATCAAGTGCTAGTCATTTATATGTAATAGGTTGCGCATTTATGGCTTTTATGTTAGTAATTAAAGGCTAGGCTTATGTAGAAAGCCCATGAGCCTATGCAAAGGCCCAAAAGGCCAAGGAAGGGACTAGATGTGTTGCCCTAGCTCCCTTCCCCTATAAATACTTTGTTACCTCTCCTAGGAGAGGTGTTGCTCACTCATAATACATTACGCATAACCATTTCTTATCCATACGTGTGTTTGTGATTCAACCATCTCTTCTCACCTTATTTCTATCATCTACATACTTGTGTTAACTTATGGTGACCTAACAACCTTATACCCCTCAGCAGAATGACATTGATGAGAGGAAACATAGACACCTTCTTAACATTGCTAGGTCTCTTTTGTTTCAGGGGGGAATCCTCTCAGTTTATGGACGGAATGTGTGCTCACTGCCACATATATTATTAACAGGCTTCCCTCCTCTATGCTCAATGGCAGAACTCCTTATGAATTGGTGTTTGGCAATGAACCAAACATTGATCATTTTAGATCCTTTGGATGTCTCTGTTTTGCTAGTATTTTAACTAATAATCATGACAATTTTCAAAAAAATATGAGAAATGTGTCTTTGTTGGATATTCAAACACTAAAAAGGGGTACAAGTTATACAGTTTTGAAAACAAAAATTTTCTCTATTCAAGAGATGTAAAATTTTACGAAAACATCTTTCCTTTAAAGATGAAAAACCACTAACCTTACTGATGACACTAGTAGTACTGATATGAGCACTAATGTCAATCTCTTAAATTTTTTTGATACCCCATATTTTCAAAAAACAAGTCCAACAAACACACTACCCAATGATGAATCAGAGACTGAGTCTTAGGATAATGATGGTGAGTTGTCCGGTGATGCTGGCATCAATACCAGTGTTGAATCACTTGGAAATGATGCAACCACGAATGATATTGCCCATTCATCCAATGATGACAACACAGTGGAACTTAACTCTACTTTTTAGGGTAATCACAATATCCAAAATCTCAATAGTGGGCCTATAGCACAAAGGAGATTCGGAAGAGTTTCCAACCTTCCTAATAAAATTTCTGATTTTGTCCTTGATGACAAAGTAAAATATGGAATTCAAAAGCATGTTAACTACTCAAATCTGAGTACAGAAAATTATTGTTTCTCCATAAATCTAAACAAAACACTTGAGCCTACATCATACCATCAAGCCTGCACCAGCAAGGACTAGGTTGCAGCCATGAACACTGAGACGGAGGATCTCAACAAAAATAATACCTCAATCATAACCGATTTACCACTAGGAAGAAAACCCATTGAATGTAAATGGATATACAAATAAAAATACAAATCGAATGGTGACATTGAAAGATATAAAGCCAGATTAGTAGCCAAAGGTTATAGTCAAAGAGATGGGGTGGATTATGATGAAACATTCTCCCCCGTGGTAAAAATGGTTACATTAGATGCTTAATCAGTCTTGTTGTCAATCAGGGTTGGATATTATACCAACTTGATGTCAATAACTCCTTTCTTTATGGCAATTAGACTGAAGAAGTTTACATGACTTTACCACCTGGATATTTCTCTATGGATGATGATAGAGTCTGTAAACTTGTTAAGTCTCTTTATAGACTCAAGCAAGCACCCAGACAATGGAATGAAAAATTACGCACTACCCTTTTAGAGAATGGATTCAAACAAAGCAAAAGTGACTATTCCTTATTTATACAGTCTGATAAAACTGTATTCGTGGCTTTACGGTTTATGTTGACGATATTGTTATAACTGGGAACAACTTAAAAGAAGTTGAAAACTGCAAACAGTTTCTTCAATCTAAATTCCAAATAAAAGACTTGGGAATCTTAAAATAATTTTTTGGAATTGAAGTGTTGAAAACTAAACAATGCTTGAGCCTTTCACAGAGAAAATATTGTCTAGAGCTATTATCCGAGTATGGCCTTTTTTCCTGCAAACCATACTCGACTCTTATTGAGTCTAAGCTGATCATAACGGATAAACCAATACACAAGAAGGATAAACCTCTCAAGAATATAACTGAATATCAAAAACTCCTTGGAAAACTAATTTATCTCACTCATACTAGACCTGACATTTCATATGCTGTCCACTCCCTTAGCCAGTTCATGCATTCACCTTTTAACACCCACTTATACTGGCACTTAGAATTCTAAAGTATCTCAAAGGGGATCCCGGCAAAGGAGTTCATATCTCTAAAACCTCTAATACTGAACTTACTGCCTATGTGGACTCTGATTGGGCCAAGTGTAAAGCCACAAGAAGGTCTGTTACTGGATTTGGTGTTTTCTTGGGAAAATATCTTATTTCATGGAAAAGCAAAAAACAAACGGTGGTTGCTCGATCTTCTGGTGAAGCAAAATACATAGCAATAGCCTCTGTAACTTGTGAAGTCATGTGGCTTGCCAACCTGTTTAGAGATTTGAAATTTGAGGTCACAAAACCTATCACGATTTTCTGTGACAATAAGGTAGCTTTGCAGATTGCCTCCAATCCTGTCTTTCATGACAGGACAAAACATTTTGAAATTGACTTGCACTTCATAAGAGATAAAATCATTGAGGGGGTGATAAAACCTTCTAAAATCGAGTCTGCTAATCAATTGGCAGACATTTTTACAAAGGGCTTAACTGCTGATCAACACTCTTACCTTCTTGAAGGGTTTGGCCTAATAAGCATGTTTAAAACTTAAACTGAGGGGGTGTGTTAAAGTTTATACATTTTACAGTTTAAGTTTTACTGTTATATATTTTTTTCTTATGGTATGATTAGTGTTGCAGGGGGTAAACCTACACAAAGGAATCTTGAATAAAGATGATAAGCTAAAGTGCTAAAGACAGGGACTGGTTTTGTATCTTTGACAAGAAGGAGGGCCAAGAGTGAAGTCCAATTGCTATATATCTATCCCCTCATCTAGGGTCTCAGCACCACGACACAAAACAAGAAACACATTCTGTGTTTGCTTCATTCTCTAGCAGTTTTCCTGTAATCCAAATAAGATGTTCATTTGTGTAATAAATCTTTGATTGCCTCATTGATAATCTGATTGTGTAGTTGTAATCATTCGACTATAATAAATTGTTCGGTTACGAAGTGCTGAGTTCTTGTGGTGTTTATATCTTCTGGGTCACTTGACCTGCTTAAGATTTATATTTATGTGGTTTTTCTACAAGAACATTTCAACTTAGGAAGGAAATCTTATATATTAAAAGAATTGGAGCGTCTTAACTTTTATTAAACGTAAATACAACAAAAAAAAAAAAAAAAAACATAAACATATAGTTATTGTAGCAAATTTGAGAAATAGTTTACATAACTGTCTTTTCTAATCATCTAAAGGTTGCACTTAAAGAGATAATAAATTATATATTATTTACTTAGAATCATTTAATTAGATTATTAGCTTCATGAACCACGCATGCATTAGTTTAATAAAATTACTATTTTCCACTAATTAGTTGAGGGAATAAGAAAAATAAAATACGTATTCAATATTTAAATAGACTCATATTGACTGTATTAGTCAAACCAGTTAATTAACTAACTACCTAAATCAAATTACAAAACTAGTTCCATTAGAAATCTTAACACCCGATTAACAAAAGGACAAAATTTATTTTATTCTTTTGTTAAATCGAATACTTTATTTCATGCGCCATGCTTCTTGCCATTAGGCCATACTTCTCCTTTTTAAAAAAAACTGAGGCAGAACCCTAAAAATGAAGTTTACCTAATTTAAGAAATATCAGTGTAATTAGTAATTTAGTACTATTGGATCTTAGGAAATTTAGCTCTTTTTTCTACCAAAAAGTGATAGCCTAATAATTTTACTTAACCCAAAAAATCACTCCTCAAAACTGAGGAAAGTTAAGGACTTAAGGTGGAAAAAATTCCAAGCATTACGATACATACAAAAACCCCAAACAAGCAAAATAAATCATACATACAAAATGTATAATTATAACCCAAATTGCTATTGAAGAGATAATAGTCCTATTAAAAGAAATCCGCGGACTATTTGGCTCCTGCTGCAAGTAGGCACAAACCCAATACCATGGACATCATTAGAAAAACAACCACGCGCGAGAATATCACCTTATTAATGCAGGGAAGATTTTACATTGCTGAATCGTGCAAATGTTGATCGAACTTCATTGAGGAGAGACTTTCAAGATGGCATTGAAAATCATTAACAAACCAAATCTTTTTCTCATTGCAAGAGGCTTTTGTGCAAGGTAACACGTAAGAATGTTGGATTTATAAATGGCCAGGATCCCAAACTTTGAATCCATAGCTTATATTTTTTATTGATATATATATATAACAAAACAAGTATGCACAAATGTTCTTTAGCTGAAAGTAGAATACTCACAACGGAGTCGAAAACTGATAAAGACGGTAGCTTAATCTTATCATAAATATAAAGAAGTTTGATCACAACTAATACGACAAAAGAAAAGGCTTCTTCAAACCGTAATTCCGTTTAGCCTCTTGCTTTTGATTTAATAATATTCCAACCAATTAAGAAACAAAAGACCAAGAAACAAATGATGTGGTAGTTCACATAAAATCATTTGTTATGGTTCCTGTTGAACAATCTTTGTTATGCTTATTTTTTTTTTGGAAGCGGCAAAGATTATATTAGAGGACCCAAGCAGGGGCCAAAAATTACACCATGTCTAAGACAAACAAAACAACAATGAGGATAAACAAACCCAATACAAGCGCCTAAAAAAACAGCTTATCAAGATATGCACCTTGACGGGTTTGATATCCAAGCTTCCCGGTCATTAGTTACCATTGAAGATCGATTTGCAATCCAAAGTAATGAATACCTTTGAAGTTGTGAAAATATATCTTCAGCGAGAATATTTGGTTTTTGACCCTCAGAAGCATGAACATAGCAGTTTCTCCACTTCCATATAATCCAAACAAGAATGAAACAAACACCATGGAAGGCTTTCGCGACACCACTATTTCCACCTCCCGAGACAACCAAGTAACACGCTATTGCGTTGAGGTCGAAAAGCTGGGGAAAATTATGCTTATTAAATATCTACTTTTATCATAATAATCATGTTAAGATGTTCGTAATCCTTTTTTCCTCCGGTCAGCTGAAAGTTTGCGTTGGAAAAGTGATACCACGAGTCAAAACATAGCGTATAAAAATTGAGATTGACATGGAAAATTAATTACGCCTCGGTATGTTTGTGAGCATCATATATATATGTATAGAATTCCGTTATAGTTCTAAATAGCTACCTTTTGTGCGTGAAGATCCCTTTATTGAATCTTTCAATATATGTATAAGAACTGCGAATCAAAGTGACAAGTTGCAATTTCGATTCGCTATAATGTGAATCAACGCAAATGGTCCTTAAACATAATTACAAATATAATAAATCATTGACCAAGCCTTCCAGGACGTTATTATATCTTTAAGCATTTTGAGCTATTATTTTCTCATTCCGCAACGCGGCAAATCGAAGAAAAGGAATAAACAAACTCCTATTTTCGAAGGAAATAAAGAAATATGACGTGCTAGTTTTTGGCTGGCCATGAAATCCTTGAAAGGTCATAGTTTCCAACCTAATTAATTAGCAACATTAACCATTTAAATACGTATCATACCCCTGATTAAATAATATACATTATCCCAATTTGGTATAGCATAATTATGCTGTTTAGGGAAGAAAATTTATTATAATGTTAATTAAGCTTATCTCCTCTCCACGAAAACTATAATCAATTATTGATAAGTAGACACATACGATCGATATTCTCATTTGTTCGATGATATACCTAGAGCTGCCAACGGATGGATACTTTATCGAGTGAGTTAAATATTTATCAAGATAGATTAGCCAAAACAAGAGTATGTATAACATATGGCAAGTCGATCTAAAACTTATAACTATTTAACTAGAAACTTTTGGAGCCCTATCTGTATACAGTAGTTTGCAAGCATCCGGATGTTGTTTTATTATTTCAAAAAATACATGATACAATAAGTTTAACAAGGTTAGAAAAAATGAAAGCAGAAGTCTAGCATATCAAAATTTAGACTTAGGGTTCAAAAATGGAAAAGGGTGAGCAAACACCATCGGAAAAAAAATAACACGGGTTATAAATTAAGGATTGAGATCCTCTCATTTCCACATCTCTAATGTTCTTCTAATGTTAGCATGTTGTGAGAAGGAGTAAATTAATGAGTCTCATATTTCACTACTACACAAAAGGTTAGATAGATCACTTCATATAGAGCGGTTAAGTTAAAAACCGATCTAACAAAGGAAAAAAGGGGGAAATGTAATACATAGATCGGTTGTTTGTTTAATAACTGATCTATTAAATTTTGAAACTAGTTAGATCGGTTCTTAATTATTAACCGATCTATTTATTGCTCACATTTTTAGGATACCCCGTGACACGATCTAGCTGGAAACACGTTTCATATTACATTGATCGGTTTTTTCATAAGCAACCGATCTATTCTCCTCCCAAACGGCTACATACCAACAGTAGACATATATTGACATTATATGTGCCGTTTTTTCTCACTATATTAACAAAAAAAACACAATAAATACTCCAAATAATCACAATAAATGTTTCAAAAAAATCTCAAATTCAAGTATCTATATTGTCTCAATTGAAAAGGTATATAATGTTTTAACTATGCTTACTATTTATCCATTAGATTTCATAACACGAAATTCATCTATATATGAGTAAATTTGTGTTTATTTGAAGCTTTGTTTGTTGATTTTGATGGTGTGTTCATATGTAGGCTCGTTTGAAGAATTTTCTATGTGTCCCGTTGATACCTAGCTACTATTGACCCATTGATGAAAGTTACTTAACTATACTTTTAAGCTAACCGCGTATTAATAGCATATTTTGATGGTAACATTCAAGCATTTAGTATAAACTAAGTTAAAATCATAACCCTTTAGTTAAATACCCGTTCGAAATTAACCTAATAGAGGTTAGTTTCAGATTGTCCCCATTTGGGACTGCTTTTTGAATATTTTATCTCATTTAGAATATGATTACGTATTATGAGATCGAGTATTATTTGAGAAAATCGACATCATTTTTCCTTACTCCTATGAGTTTGCGTTTTATGCGCATACTTGAGGAGTTAAGAGGAAATGCTGCCGATTTTTCTTCAATAATACTTGACTCATAATACGTATTCACATATGAGACTAAATATTCAAAAAGTGGGTTAGGATTGAAGGTTTGCAACTATTTTCATATGTTATCATATCATTCATGCATCTTATTAAAAAAATATAAAATTGTATATTTCAGATGGATCGTAGGAAGTGGATGTACAATATAGAACGTGCTACCCCGGAGTTCATCAAAGGGTTGTCTGAGTTTATTAAAACTGCCGAGGATCATCAAGCAAAGACAGGAAAAGCCCGGAATTCATGTCCGTGTAAAGAATGTGCACATTTTATTTTTCATGATGATATTGATACGATTAGATACCATTTGTTTCAACAACTACACATGGTGGTAACATCATGGTGAACCACCACGTGATTGTAACGATGTTGTTTCAGAAAGTAATGTCAATAATAACGATGATATTTGTGGTAGTAGTAATCAAAATATCAATGACATGCTACATGATGCGGAGCAAAATGATGAACTCGATATCGAGAAATTACAACAAATGTTTGTCGAATCAGAAAAACCATTGTATACCGGTTATACGAAATTTACCAAACTATCAGCCGTGTTGCAGTTGTTGACCTTAAAAGCATAATATAGTTTGAGTGATGTCGGTTTCAATAAAATATTAGAGTTGCTAAATAAAATGTTACCTAAAGATAATGAGTTGCCCACTTCTACGTATCAAGCAAAAAAATTGATGTGTCCTTTGGGATTGGAAGCCACAAGAATATATGCATGTCCGAGAGATTGTATATTGTATAGAAACGGGTATAAAGACCTACACAAATGTCCTGTATGTAAGGTTTCAAGGTATAAGGATACAAATCTGACGGAATTTGATGATGACGTGACAAAGAATGGTCCCGCTGCTAAAGTATTGTGGTATTTACCCATCAAACCAAGACTTAAGCAATTATTTTCAAATCCTAAGAATGCAAAATTGTTGAGGTGGCATGCAGAAGATCGCAAAATCAACGGAAAAATGAGACATGTGGCTGATTCCCCTCAATGGAAGCATATCGATAATCGTTATGAAGAATTTAGAGCTGAGATTAGGAATATACGGTTTGGGCTTAGTTCAGATGGAATTAATCCATTTGGAAATATGAGCAGTCGTCACAACACTTGGCCGGTTCTTTTATGCATATACAATCTTCCACCTTGGCTATGCATGAAACGTAAATACATCATGATGTCATTGTTAATTCAGGGTCCAAAACAACCCGGAAATGATATTGATGTGTATTTGGAGCCATTAATTGATGACATGGAAAAACTTTGGTCTGAAGGCGTCGAAGTGTATGATGCGTACAAGAAAGCGAGTTTCACATTATTTGCCATGATTTTTTGTATGTTTTCCGGCGTACGGTAACTTGTCAGGATATGGAACGAAAAGGGAGAAGGCGTGTCCTGTTTGTGAAAGTGACACTCACTCGCGGTGGTTGACTAACTGTAAAAAAAACTGTGTATATGGGACATCGAAGATCACTTCCAGACGAACACCCGTACCGTAAAAAAAGGAAACTGTTCGACGAAAAAGTATAGCATAGAAGGATGGCGGGAGTATTGAATGGACGTGATACACTCTCTCGTGTTAAGGATATAAAAACTGTTTTTGGAAAAAAGGATAAAGCTCCGCCAAATAATAAGAATATTTGGAAAGCACGAAACACAAACATAAGAGGATCTCAATTTTGTAGTAGTGTTTACTCAATGATGGCCTCACAATTTGAATTGTTTTAATCTCATTGGTTCAACATTACAAAACATGAAACACAAACATAAGAGGATCTGAATTCATAAATTAAACATGTTGATGTGCTTTCCTTGGTACACAGCTTTATCAACCACCTCGCGTAAAGATTTATATAAAAAATAAACCAATCATGCACAAAACTCTTCCATATAAAACTAAATTCACCTCGATCAAAGGAGTTTACTTTTTTCTATTTCTTTTTTTTTAACAAGAGTCACTACAACAATATGGCAATTTTGGGACTCCCATTTCTTTTGGATAAAAAATGTCGTCCCAAATTTAAGCCATGGCCCACACGTTTTCAACCAAAAACTCAGAAAATGGAAAAGAGTCTGACCCACACAATTTGGGACGACAATGTCGATCCAAATTTTTTTTTTGACTTTTTAATAAATTTAACTTTTTAATATATCCCTGGAAAACCATTTGGGACGACAATGTCGATCCAAAATTAAAAATATATATTTATATATATATTTTTTTTAACTTTTTAATAAATTTAACATATTTTCACTTAAAATAAAAACATCCAGCCAAAGGATTTAGTCCCGCCAAACATTTTGGGACGACAATGTCGTCCCAAATTACATGAATATGTCTTTTTGGGTTTTTGAAACCCTAATAATTCAATATGCATAAATCAAAGCAATTTAAAAACTTTTAAAAATATATTCATGAATTAATTTTTAAAAAATTATTTGCTTTAAAATGATATGTTAGTGAAAATTTAATTTTAAAAGAATTTACAAAATTAATTTATGTTCTTGAATATGTTTTTCTGGCATTTAAAAACTTTATAAATCAATATGCATTTATCAAAACAATTTAAAAACTTTTAAAAAAAGATTTAAGAATACTTATATATGATTAAATTTTTAAAAAATTATTTGCTTTAAAATTATATGTTAGTGTATCATGAAGAACCAACCACAATGTGAGCAACATCAACAATTCATTCAAACTATTTGGGCTTGAATTCATCAAACTTGAACCAAGGTTTTTGTCATGTTTACAAAATCAAGAGATGAGCAACATCAAACTTGTCAGTTTTGGTCGTCTGATTTCTTTGAGCCCCATCCTGCTTCATCCGCATTGGCAACCTTCTGATAGTGGGTTAATCCCAATCGACCCATCACAATACCCAAAACGACCCGGTCAATCAAAAGTCAGACAACCAAAAGTCAACAAAGACAGTTTTTCTGGCAGTTACAAAATCGTTACAAGATAACTGTCATAACAGTTGGATGGACAAACCATCACAACGTTTCAATGTACCATTTCATGTAGCATATATACTTTGAACATATTATGTGAAGAAGATGATGACTGATTAATACAAAGCATTTTATGTTTCATTAATCCTTGTTTACTTGGTATATCGTGACTAACGTTAAGACCATAGATCCATTGTTTTTAAAGGCCAACATCTGACCCCAAGAAAATCCCTTCTCAGTGTTGGTATCAGGTTTCTTGGTCAACCATCAATATTTGAGAAGGAGAAGACGGATATCTTCCCAGAAGAGAGAGACAGAAGGACTTGTCTCAAAGAATGAAAAAGAGACGCGTTATATTCCATCTCAATAAACGAGATAAGGAAAACAAAAAAAGAGGCGCGTACAAATACTAGGGCAACAGATCAGGATTTTATTTTTTAGGCATCGGGTTAGACCATCAACCCCTCCAGGTTCCAAATATTACAATACCACCCTTTCAATTTTTTTTTTCATATAGTATATATTAACTATTGATATATATTGTATTATTTTTGATAAGTTACTTTGCTTCTAAAAATTAGTATCTTGTCAAGTTTTTTTTGATAGTATATTAACCTAGTGATTACACTGCTTACTATACTTATTAGGAATAATTTTTAAGGAGTAATTAACCTTAGGTTATTCATTTTGAATTTATAATCTCCGATGATAGTTTTTTAAAAAATATAAAAAAAACTATACCTAGAAAGTTTTACACCCGTTTGAGGAAGATAAAGCATAAGAGCTCATTTAGAAAATAAGAATTTTTTTATACACACTTTGTGTTAAAATTCTTTTGGAGATTTATTGTCATTATCATTAAGATATGACGAAAGGAGGTGGATCTAAGGAATCTAATACTAATATTACAACTAGTACACCACAATTTCAATGCCCAATCCTAAAGCCCACGAATTACTCATTATGGGCAATTCGAATGCAAATCATTCTCGAAGCGAATGGTTTATGAGAAACAATTGAGCTGACTGATTCGACTCAACCCGATAAGAAAAAAGAGAAAACCGCTATTGCTTTCCTTTATCAAGCCTTACCCGAAGAACAATTACTTCAAATAACAAAGCACAAAACCAGGAAGGACATTTGGAATGCTTTGCAAACTAGACACGTTGGCGAAGACAGAGTTCAACAAGCAAGATTACAAACACTCAAATCCGACTTTGAGATGTTGTATATGAAGGAAGACGAGACAATCGACACCTTCACCACGAAACTCACAACTCTCGTAAACAAAGCCGCAAGTCTAGGACACACAATAGAAGATCAAACCTTTGTACGGAAACTACTAAATGTTGTACCCGATAGGTATCTGCAAATAGTCGCATCTATAGAACAATATTCCGACCTAAGTAAGATGACAATGGAAGAGGAAATTGGAAGACTTAATACCTATGAAGAAAGGATTAAGTTCGAGAAAGGAAAACAAGTGGACAATCAAGAAAAACTGATGTTCACACGACATGACAATAGAGGGAAACATTTTAGAGGACGTGGACGTGGAAAATACAAATTTTCACAAGGAAGAAACCACGATAAATTTAAGGAAGAGAAGAAGGATGGAGAAAATTCTCACAATCACTTCAACAAATCAAACATTGATCTTAGCAAAGTCAAATGTTACAAATGTAATAAGATGGGTCATTATGCATCTAAGTGTTATGCAAAACCAAACACTAGCATGCAATCTAATCTTGTCGAGGAGGACTCAGAACCTACCTTACTAATGGCAATATTAGAAGACCCACATGTAACAAAACTTAAAGATCAAAATGTCTCGCTACACGAAGAAGATGTAGGATATAAAGAGACAAGTGTCGATAGTCAATGGTATTTAGACAATAGAGCTAGCAACCATATGACTGGGATGAGAGAACACTTCAAAGAGCTAGATGAGAATGTCAGTAGAAAATTAAGATTCGGAGATGGATCTCACATAGAGATTAAAGGAAAAGGTCCAATCCTAATAGAATGTGATGACGAGAAACAAAGAATCATATCTCACGTATATTGCATTCCCAGCTTAAAAAGCAACTTATTGAGCCTCGGACAATTCAACGAAATCGGTTGTAAAGTAGTAATGGATGATGATGAATTACGACTTTATGACATGGACAACAAAATCTTCATGAAAGTCACAAGACAAAGAAACCTTCTCTACAAAGAAAGTCTGAAGATAGGCACACCTGTTTGCTTATTAGCAAACTTGAAGGACAATACTTGGTTATGGCACGCAAGACTAGGACATCTCAACTTTGAATCACTAAAATCTATGACTCAAAGAAAGTTAGTTCAAGGAATACCTTCCATTAAACATACAACACAAATTTGTGATTTTTTTAGTTGGTAAACACAGCAGAGCGCCATTTCCCAAGAAAGCAAAAACTAGATCAACATCACCTTTAGATTTAGTATATGAAGACTTATGTTGACCAATCACACCACCAACACCATCTGGAAAGAAATACATATTCTTATTAGTCTATGACTACTCAAGATATATGTGGGCGTATTTCCTAAACATGAAAGATCAATCATTCAATACTTTCAAGGAATACAAAGAAATGATAGAGAAGGAGCTAAGGACAACATTGAAAATGTTAAGAACTGATCGTGGAGGAGAATTCACATCTAACGAATTCACTCAATACTTCAAAGAGAAGGGCATAACACGACAACTTACCGCACCTTACTCACCGCAACAAAATTGAGTAGTTGAACGAAGGAATAGGAAAATTATATCTACAACGAGATGCATGATGAAAGCAACCAACATGCCTCAAAATTTTTGGGCTGAAGCTGCTAGACATGCTATATACATTCTAAACAGCGTTCCTACAAAAGCCTTAGAAGACATCACTCCATATGAAGCAATCAAGAAAAGAAAGCCAAACTTCGAAACTCTAAGAGTTTTCGGTTGCATAGCATATGCAAAGGTACCATCACAACATCTGACAAAGTTAGATGATAGAAGCAACAAAATGGTATACTTAGGAAACGAACAAGGATCAAAAGCTTACAGACTGTTTGATCCAACAACACAAAGGATATGTGTTAGTAGAGATGTGAAATTTAAAGAGGATGAAGCATGGGACTAGAAGGATTACTTGAATGAACACACCAACGATGAACTTGAATGGTTTGACTTCAAAATTGAAAACCTTGAAGCCACAAATGAACATCAAGAATAAGAAATCCAACCAAATGAAGAAGACAACGATATCCCTACAAATGATGATGATGAATATGCAACATCAACAGCAAACTCACCCTCACAATCACAAACACTTCGCACACCATCTACAATTTCATCGCGAGTAAACACTCAATTTACATCAACTACCTCAGCACATTCAACCAATCAAAGTACATCAAATACAACTAGGAATTTACATCCAAACTTTGATCATACACCACTACAAGGTTTTAGAACGTTAAATGATATATACGATAACACCGAGGAAGTTTTACCCGAGCATTTATTACTGGCTGAAGATGAACCTAAGAATTACAAAGAAGCATCGAACGATCTAAAATGGATTGAAGCAATGAAGGTCAAACTAGATTCCATTAATAGGAACAATACATGGGAACTAACCACTCTACCAAAAGGACATAAAGCCATTGGATTAAAGTGGGCATTCAAGACCAATAAAGATGCTAATGAAAATATAGTCAAGCATAAAGCAAGACTAGTAGCAAAAGGCTACATACAAGAGCATGGCTTAGACTTTGAAGAAGTCTTTGCACCTGTAGCAAGAATGGAAACAGTCCGATTACTATTGGCCATAGCTGCTAATAATAAATGGGAAGTACATCACCTTGACGTCAAATCTGCATTTCTTCATGGAGACTTAAAAGAAGAAGTGTATGTTACACAACCCGAAGGATTTATAAAAGATAATGGAAAAGTCTACAGACTCATAAAAGCTCTATATGGTTTAAGACAAGCACCATGTTAGGAATTAGAAATTACAGGTATTAAAGAGTCGGTCACCTCAAGTATATGTAATCGTTAGAGAGCTCGTAGTCATAGTTATTTTATGATTAAGTAGTATTTAGTTAAGTAACACCGTGGAGGACGGACGGGTCTTTACCCACTGTATGCCTGATCCACAGCCCGTAGGTGGCGTTTGTTTGTAAGATACTATAAATACCCTCTACCTCCCAAGGTAGAGGGTTGGAGCTTCAATATCATTTTTCTTTATTTCACATAGTTCCCAACTCTCTTCCTTTCTCTTACTAGAACTTTCTCTCTCTAAACATTGTTAACGCCCCACATGGTTATGGTTTAATGTGTTTGTGAAATCCTATATCTAACAATTGGTATCAAGAGCCATGGTTTGATCACTCATTTTTCATGCTTTTTGTTTTGGTGGATTTCATAAGGTTTTTGGGGTATTAAGGGTTTAGGAGAGTTTGATTCATTTGGACAAATTCTAGTGTTAAAGTTTGAATTTTGCTAGTACTTTTGTGTTTAGGATCATCATATGTGTCTATGTTTTGAATTGGAAGGCTTAAATCATTGTGGTTTGGTTGTTTTTGATTGATAAAGTGGTTATTTTTGAAGTTTGTACGAAGCGAGTTGAGTCTCGGATAGTTTGTTCTTCAAAGCGAGTTGCTTTGTTATTGGATGCGAGTTGGTACATGCGACTTGGCTGTTTAGCGAGTTGATTTTTATGCGACTTGGGTTCTAAGCGAGTTATTTCTTTAAGCGACTTGAGATCTAAAGCGACTTAGCTATTAAGCGAGTTGTAAAGCTAGCGAGTTAATTTAAGCGACTTGTTGTTCAAGCGAGTTGATTAAGTTGCGAGTTGATACTAAAGCCGGTTGGCTATTTAGCGACTTGATTCATTAAGCGTGTTGACAGTGTTGCGAGTTGATGCTAATGTGACTTGGCTATTTAGTGAGTTGATTCCTTAAGCGGGTTGTCTCCTTGAGCGAGTTGGGTGTTTAGCGAGTTGATAACTAAGCGAGTTGTGTGTTTTACTACTTGTCTATTTTTAGACTTGTCACTTCTTCGTGATACATTCTTACGGTTGTTCTTTTGGTTTAGTAAAATCCCGTGAAAGAATCAATTTTCCGGTTTAATCAAAGAATTGTAAAATCCCGTAGAACTTGTAATTATGGCAAACATCGTTCCTACTATTGTTTCTTCAGTAGCTGAGGATGTTCAAGCAGCAGGGTCAGATACTCGTCCACCTATGCTTGACAGAACTGACTACGACTCTTGGGCTCAAAGAATCAGATTGTACTGTCTTGGAAAGGAAAATGGGGTCAACATTCTCAAATCGATTGATGAAGGACCGTATAGAGTTGAGACTACTAGAGACATAATTGATACAGCTGAAGATGGAACAATGATCTATGGAATAGACAGACCAAAGACGTATGATGAGCTCAATGATAAGGAGAAGAAGAGGTTCGATGCGGATATCAGGGCTTCTAACATCATATTGCAAGGTCTTCCAAAAGACATCTACAAGCTTATCAATCACAACACTGAAGCAAAGGCTGTATAGGATAATGTCAAGATGCTTCTTTCTGGTTCTGAATTAACCATGGAAGACAGAGAATCACAACTTTATGATGAATTTGAGCACTTCAAGATGAAACCAGATGAGAGTGTCTATGAGTATTACGTGAGATTCCACAAGCTTGTTAATGACATGAGGAACATCAGAATGACTATGCCAAACATTCAGTTGAACTCAAAGTTTGTGAACAACATGAATCCCGAATGGCACAAGTTTGTCACCTCTGTGAAGCTAACCAAAGGATTGAAGAATACAAACTATGAGCAACTCTATGCCTTCCTTCTTCAGAATGAGAGACATGCCATGTTTGAAAAGATGATTCTTGAACAATTCAAAACAAATCCAGGAGAAACAAGCTCATCAAATGATTCAACTGCCTTCTACTCAAACATTGGGATTACCACTAAAGCTTCACAAGTTATACCCATGGGTGATGGAACTCACAAACTCATTCCCGATCCAATGTTCAAACAAGCTTATGCTGATGCACACGTGGGTAACTTCATTAATCAACTGGCTCTCCTGATTAGTCAAAACATGAACTCTCTCCCACACACCAACAATAACCTCAAAACAGCATCTAATCCACACAATCAAGCCACTGTCAGAGAAGGGAAGGTTATAGTACAACCAGTTCAAGAAAGGCAGTATGAACAAGGAAGAGGTGGAGTTGGTAGAGGCTATGTGACAAATAAGAACAGGGGAAGGAATGGAAATCAGGGACAAGTCAAGACGATCAAGTGTTACAATTGTGGAGGTGAGGGACACATTGCAAGGAACTGCACATTGCCAAAACGCCCTCAGAATGCTGAATACTTCAGGGATAAGATGTTGCTTGTTCAAGCCCAGGATAATGGTGTAGCTTTGGATGAAGAAGAGTTGTTATTTCTTCCTGAGGGAAATGCCAAGACGTATGATGCAGATGTGGATGAGCAGCCAATTCAGGAGATAGGCCATAATCATCAGAATGCCTTTTAAGTAGCTGATTGTGATGCATACGACTCTGATGTTGATGATGGACCTACTGCACAAACAATTTTCATGGCTAGCATTTCTCCAATGGTCTCTCCTAAGGTCTCTTCTTCATCACAAGCTGGACCATCCAAAGACAAAATTATCTCAGAGGTATTAAAATTATATGATGAAGTTGATGTGCAAAAGATACATAATGAAATACAATCAATTGAAATCATTGAGTCAGATATTGAAAATATGGGTAATATCAATGTTGTCCCATATGATCAATATGTGAAACAAAGTGAAAGTGTAATTGTATCAAGTGATGTATCTCCTGCAGTCAATGATGATTATGTCTGTGATGAATACACTGCATGTGCCCCTGATAATTCTGTTATCTCTGAACTTAATGCCTATAAAGAAAGAGTTGCTATTTATGAACAACGTGCTAAGTTTGAGTTAACCACTCGTGAGCAGGAAATGGATGACCAAATGCGTACAATCATTAGAAAAAGTAATTTTAGAGAAGAAGTGTTAAAACAAGAGTTAAATTCCTTACAAGAAAAGCTTTCAAAAACTGCTAAGCAAAAACAAGAACTTCAAGAAAATGTTAAAGTGCTTAAGCAAGAATTTCATGCCAAGGAATCAAAACTTTTGAATGATTTTTCTAATCTAAAAACTTTGAAGAACAAGCTTGAAAACAAGTTGTACGTACAAGGGAATACCATTCAGACTGCTCACATGGTCACTAAGCATAGAGTTTTAAGCGATAAGCATAGTGTTCACATTATAGATAAACCCAACCCTGAATACAGTAAGTTAGCTAAGGCGGCTCAAAATGTAATTTATGATGGAAATGAGATTCTTAAACCTTGACAGAAACCTAGTTGCGTTGAGTGCTCTGAGGAAGATAGAATATTAGATGATGCATCTAGGGTAAAAATGAATAAGAAGCTAGAAGATCCTGAATGCAAAAAGAATAACATCACGATCAAACCCCATGATTACAAGAAAGAAAACTGGATCTCCTTAAAAAAATTTAAGCCTCAAACGTTATTAACACCTGAACAAGTTTTCTGGAAAAAGGATTTAGATAAGCAAAAAGCAGAGAATCTTGTTGAAACGAACCACCCCTTTAGGAAAATGCTTTCAGCGACTGTGTATCCTCCCAATACACCAATGCATTTAGTTCCTAGGACTATTGCCACTAAAAGCAAGACCTTAATCAGCCAATATGTTATTCATCAACTATTTGTCGATTTTGATAAAACTTGTAAGAAAAGGATCACACCCACTGGGATAACTGAAGGGGAAAGGGGTTTTGAACAAACAAAAGAATGCTATCTAACTGAGGTCATGCCTTTCTTTAAACTACTAAAAGATCATTTTGAGAGTCTTAAAAAGGGGATAAATTCAGATATTAAAGGAATGGAAAAGGAATTTGATGCAATGATAGTTGAGGTTAGTGACTATGAGCGAGCATTAAAATATAATGAGATTGAGAGGAAGAACTTGCATACCTTGAATGAGAATCTTATTTCTGAATGTATTGCTCAAGATGTGTTTTACACTGCTACGAATTGCTCCATTAATGCTTCTCAATTTCATGAATTATCTTTTGCTCTGAAAGTCTCTCATGATCGTGTCATTGAGCTTGAAAAGATTAATTCAAAACTTAATGAGAAAATTGATCAGGATGATCACGATAATTTGGTAAAACATCTTTCTAAACTAGAAGTTGAACATTTTGATTTACAACTAAAATATCAACATCTAAAAGAAAATGTTAAAACCTCAAATATCAAGACATCCTTGGATGTTCCTGAATTTGATGCAGTTTTTGAAATTAGCAAACGTGATGAACAGATTAGAGCTCATTGTAACACGATCAAAAGGTCGAAAGCCCAAATCTCTCAATTAAAGGGTGAAAAGAACAATGTGACTGGATCCCAAATGCCTCCTCCTTTAGATTCTCAGTACTCTCAAACTTTTCATCTTTAAAACTTAGTTAATGCCTTACAAAAGGAAAATGAGAGTTTTCTAGAAGAAAATGAAAAGGTTAAACGACACTTTAAAGAGTTATATGATTCAATGAAAGTCACTCGTGACCAAAACAACAAAAAAATAACGTCTTTACAAAACGAAATTGAGAATCTGAGAAGTCAGGAAAATGGGAAACTGCCACTTGTTTTTAATAAGAATGTTGTTTCAAAGTCACCCTTAGACTGCAAATACACTGTGATGGTTAAATATATTCCTCCTCATCTTAGGAATAATGAACCTGCGTTTCATGACTATTGTGCTCACCTTAAGGATAGTCTAGAATGTCTCCGTGAGATTGTTGAAGAGGATTTCATTAATAAACCTCTTGATAGAGAAATTAGGTTTGCTTGCCTCCAGGCCAAACGATCTCAAGAGCTGCTTGAATGTGTAATTGCAACATGTCCAAAATTCTTAGGTGCAAAAGGCAAAGCTGTGATGCCTTGTTCTATGCCTAGTGCCAAGCATGAAATTCGTTCTATGCCCAATGTTATGAATGTCAACCTTAGGGTGCCTTCAAGTAGTTCAGATTCCAGATATGTTAGTGCTAAGAAAGTGAATTTTAGTGTGCCTGCAAATAGCTCAAATCACAGTCTTAAGAAAGTAAACACTAATGTGCCTTCTAGTAGTTCAGATCCTTGCACATCAAGTTCAGGAATGCAAAAATTAGATCAACCAACTAATGTTCCCATTCCCTCTACAGGAGTAATCAGTGACATTAAAGCTAGCAGGTTAAAGTCTCAAAATTCGATCCTTATCAGTTAAAACGTTTTCAAAATCAAGTCACAATTCTCCTTAAAAAGCTTTCAAAAACAATTTAAATCTACTGAGATCACGATTCTCAAATGATTTGATAATTGTGATTGGGGGAGAATTTGTAATTTAAATTGGATTTATACTGATAATTCGATAAAAGGTTTTATAAAGATGTACAAGCTATCCTCCCCGCATGTGACAAATGATTTCAAATTTCTCATGCACATGTTGAGGGGGAGCATCTACTTTAAACCTGAAATTATTGAAACGTGATTGAAATGTCACTAAGTGCAGGTTCCTCCTAATAGGTGCAAAACTCTTTCAAACTTTGAGGCACATGTTGAGGGGGAGCAAAAAATTTTGAAAACCTCATCCTTCCTCAAAATGATGTATCTAATCAAATGGATTGGGAAGTGATGATGATATCTTTTAGAAATTGGAAATCAAAGAAGTTAATTCTTTCTCTTGCCTCCGTGTGCTAAACGATTTCAAATACATGATGCACATGTTGAGGGGGAGCTCTTTTTCTAAAAATATCAAAACAATTCAGGTACAAAATGCTTTGATAAAATATCACAAGTATCTGAATTGATTTTTCAAATGGTTTTCAATTGGTTCCAAAGGCAGATGAACAATACCAAATAGACCGACCAACTTCACTTTATGTATGGTGATATAAGGATGATAAGGTTAGGTATTTTGTTCCCATGATCCGCCAGAACCGGAGGGATCTACCCAGGGACAATCCACTAGATAATGTAGAGTCCTTAGGTATTCTGTAAAAAGGAGAAAAATGAGATATTGGAAGAGTGCGGACTGAGACTGAGCTAGTACTAGAATAAACCCAACAAGGTTCTAGTCATGAAGTCTCGGTAAGCACTGAAGGGGTTGAAGAATGAAAAAGATATTAATGTGAAAAGGGTGAAAAGAAATAGCCCTCCAATAATTCAACCTTAGGGCAGAAACCGGGTTCAATTCATACGTCATGGACCCAGTGACGCACTGCACTAAACTTCCCAAGCTACTCAAGTTCCTCTTAAAAGGGTTTGTTTCATTCTCACAGGGAACCTACATAATCTATCGACTCTCTCTTAGAGATTGTTGATATTGAAGAAGGAGACCATCTCCCTAGTCTCCGGCACAGGAAACCAAAAGAGCACTAATTGAGTCTAGAGCCACGAGATCATCAATTAATCTCTTTAGGACACTTATTTCTTGAAGACTCATTATTTCACACAATGTGGAATGTGAGATTATATCTTATGAGTCCTACGCACTATCCTTGTGGTATTGCCAAGACTTAATTGTGTCATATGGACCTCATCAGTGGAGCGATTCAAAATTGAATCAATCCAGGTCCAAGAAAATGGATTGACGGATGGCTTTGAAAAACCGGTTGTTGTGTTTAAAAACTCTTTTCTCTAAGCACATCGACTGTGTACAATTATTTCAAATCAAAAGGTGTTTATGATTGATAAATGATTTTTCACTAAAACTTTGTTGTATTGCAAAAACAATTTCTATTGAGCGATACACGATTGTTTTTCAAATCTCTTTTCATCAATCAGTGAATCTCTATTCGCTGGTCCACTCACTCCGTGTTGTCTTCTTTGAGAAGCTCCGGTTTGAGAACGGCTAGAGCAACTGCGAAACCCTGTCAAGGAAATTCTTCCGAATTATACCTGATCACAAGCAGTACTTGTACTGATCAACGGGGAACCGTGGGCCGTGTACCTCAATTCGACGAAAGTGATCAAAGACACTTTCATGTGCTTTATTGCTAATTGTTGTATGTAGGTACGCCCGATGTTTGCAGCTGATCAGAATGGAGCGGTCAATCCATAGCCGCATGCTCACACAACACATTCATTTCTAAAGAAATCATGATAAGTGCATCAAAGACTCTGATATTATCTCTCCATGCTTCTGCTACGCTGCTGCCAATATCATGAATAACCAAAAGCTTCCGCTCCTCTGATAAGAAGAAATCATGATCAAGAATGTGAGCATGTCGGTCCAAATGTCACAACATCACATATTATCAACACCACATAGGAAGAGTCAGAGATTTAATGTGGCTGATGATCTCAAAGCTGGCTCAAAACTCATTATCACGTGGATCAGTAAAAGACCTCCACCTGGTTTAACCAAACATGCATTATGAAGAATCAATGACTACGAGCTTCAGAGCAAAGTAATTCATCAAGAGTGCAAGAACAATTTATAATGTAATATCAGTTTGTATTCAATGTAAGGTTAATGTGTGTTTGAGGTGACCTCCCTTAGGGGGAGATTGTTAGGAATTAGAAATTCCAGGTATTAAAGAGCCGGTCACCTCAAGTATATGTAACCGTTAGAGAGCTCGTAGTCATAGTTATTTTATGATTAAGTAGTATTTAGTTAAGTAACACCGTGGAGGACGGACGGGTCTTTACCCACTGTATGCCTGATCCATAGCCCGTAGGTGGTGTTTGTTTGTAAGATACTATAAATACCCTCTACCTCCCAAGGTAGAGGGTTGGAGCTTCAATATCATTTTTCTTTGTTTCACATAGTTCCCAACTCTCTTCTTTTCTCTCACTAGAACTTTCTCTCTCTAAACATTGTTAACGCCCCACATGGTTATGGTTTAATGTGTTTGTGAAATCCTATATCTAACACACCACGTGCATGGAACATAAAATTAGACAACACCTTGAAGTCTTTAGATGTCAAGAAATGCGCTTTGTAACAAGCTGTCTACACGAAGAAATCAAAAGACTCAATACTTCTAGTATGTTAGGATTTAGAAACTCTCGTAGTTAAAGAGTCGGTCACCTCAAGTATATGTAATCGTTAAAAAGCTCGTAGTCGTAGTCATTTAGTGTTAGTAAGTAGTTTGTTAAGTAACACCATGGAGGACGGACGGGTCTTTACCCACTGTATGCCTGATCCACAACCCGAAGGAGGGCGTCTAAGCTTGTAACTATAAATACCCTTTGCCTAGCAAGGCAAAGGGTTGGAGCTTTCAATATCATTTTTCTTTGTCTCACTAAGTTCCCAAAACACTTCCACTTTCTCTCTCTAGAACTCATATCATACGCCCTTTGTGATTGTTTGTTTATGTGTTTATGAAAACCAATATGTTTCAATTGGTATCAAGAGCCATGGTTTGATCACTTATCTTTCATGTTCTTGGATTTCTAGTGGTTTTCATAAGGTTTTGGGTTTGAATGAGTTTAGAGTAGTTTGCATCATTTGGATCATTTCTTGTGTTAAAGTTTGGATTTTGATAGTACTTTTGTGTTTAGAATCATTATAAGTGTTTAGGTTTTGGTTTGGAAGGCTTGAATCATCGTGGTTGAGTTGTTTTTGGATTGAAAAGTGGTGTTTTTGAATTTTTCTTGGATGCGATTTGTGTCACGGTAAGACATTCTTTTATGCGATTTATCCCTGTTTGGATCGTTTATTGAAGCGATTTGTCACGTTCAGATTGTGATTTGTCTTATTCTGTGAAGCGACTTGTCTACTATGCGCTTTGTCTATTGAGACAAAACGACAAGAAAGGACAAAGTAGTGGGTGTACTTGTGTACCATGCGATTTTTCAGCCTATGCGATTTGTCTTGAGTGCGATTTGTCTGCTAAGTGATTTGTCATTTAAGCGATTTGGTAATCAAGGTGCGATTTGTCTTGTACTACGATTTGTCTTGTACTGCGATTTGTCTTGGACTGCGATTTCTCAGAACTGCGATTTGTCAGAACTGCGATTTGTCTTGGTGTGCGATTTGTCTATTGAGACTTGTCGTTTCTTCGTGTTACGTTTTACGATTTTCTCTTGATTTAGTAAAATCCCGTGAAAGAATCTATTTCCCGGTTTAATCAAAGAGTAGTAAAATCCCGTAGAATCTGTAATCATGTCTACAATCACTTCTTCCGTTGCTGATGACGTTCAAGCTGCAGGATCTGATACTCGTCCTCCTATGCTGGATAGAAACGATTATGAATTTTGGGCTCAAAGAATCAGACTGTATTGCTTAGGAAAGGAAAATGGGGTTAACATACTTAAGTCATTTGATGAAGGACCATATCAAATTGAGACTACCAGGGACATTCTTGAAACTGCTGCTGATGGTTCAGTTGTATTAGGATTAGATAGACTAAAGATGTATGATGAACTTGACGATAAGGAGAAGAAGAGATACAATGCAGACATCAGAGCCTCAAACATCATACTTCAGGGTTTACCTAAGGACATTTACAAGCTAATCAATCACAACACTGAGGCCAAGGCTGTTTAGAATAATGTCAAGATGCTTCTCTCTGGGTCAGAACTAACCAAGGAAGATAGAGAGTCTCAGCTGTATGATGACTTTGAGAACTTTAAGATGAATCCAGGGGAAAGCGTTACTGAATATCATGTAAGATTCCACAAGCTTGTGAATGATATGAGGAATATCAAAATGACAATGCCAAATATTCAGCTCAATTCAAAGTTTGTGAACGACATGAATCCCGAATGGCACAAATTTGTCACTGCAGTCAGGCTAAACAAAGGTTTGAGGAACACCAATTATGAGCAATTGTAAATGAGAAGCATGCTGCATTTGAACGAATGATTCTGGAAAAGTTTAACAACAATGCTGGAAATGCAAGCTCTTCGAATGATTCAACTGCATTCTACACAAATGTGGGAATAACTACCAAAGCATCACAAGTCATACCTGCTGGAGATGGTAATCACAAGCTTATTCCAGATCCAAGGTTTAAGCCTTCATACTCAGACACATTCATGGAACACCTTGTCATTCAACTAGCTCTAATGGTTAAGCAAAACTTGAACTTTCCCCACACACAAACAATCACCTCAGAACTTCATCCAATCTTCACAATCATGCTACGGTTAAAGACAGAAAGGTATTGGTGCAAAATGTGCAAGGAAGACAGAATGCATACCTTCCACATAATGAACAAGGGAATGTTGGTGCTGGATATGGGAATGCTGGTGTTGGTGGTGGATATGTGGGTAATCAGAATCGTGGAAGGAACATGGCTCAGGGTCAAGGAAAGCCAATCAAGTGCTACAACTGTGGTGGAGAAGGACACATCGCAAGGAACTGCACTCTTCCAAAACGTCCACATAATGCAGAGTACTTTAGGGACAAGATGTTACTGGTGCAAACTCAAGACAGTGGAGCTGTGTTGAATGAGGAAGAATTGATATTCCTTGCTGAGGGAAATGCCAAAACTTATGATGCTGATGTGGCTGAACAGCCAGTGCAGGGTATGGGTCAGAACAATCCCAATGCATTTCAAGTTGCAAACTGTGATGCATTTGACTCTGATGTCGATGATGAACCTACTGCCCAAACCATCTTCATGGCTAGTATCTCACCAATGGTCTCTTCAAAGGCTCCTTCACCACAACAGGCCAGTCCCTCCAAGGAATCAATCATATCAGAGGTATTGAAACTATACGATGAAGTTGATGTGCAAAAGATACACGACAAGGTACAATCAACTAAAATTATTGAATCAGATATTGAAAATATGGGTAATAGCAATGTTGTCCCATATGATCAATATGTGAAGCAAAATGAAAGTGAAATTGTACCAAGTGATGCATCTTCTGCAGTCAATGATGACTATACTTTTGATGAATACACTGCATGTGCCCCTGATGACTCTATAACCTCTGAACTAAATGCCTATAAAGAACAAGTTTCCATATATGAACAGCGTGCTAAATTTGAACTGACTACCCGTGAGCAGGAGATGGATAACCAAATACGTACAGTTATTAGAAAAAGTAACTTTAGGGAAGAAATGTTAAAACAAGAGTTAAACTCCTTACAAGAAAAGCTCAATAAAACTGTTAAGCAAAAGCAAGAACTTCAAGAAAATGTAACAGGAGTTTACTGCTAAGGAATCAAAACTTATAAATGACTTTTCCAACCTAAAAACTTTGAAAAACAAACTTGAAAACAAACTGTACATACAAGGGAACACCATTCAGACTGCTCACATGATCACTAAGCATAGAGTCTTAAGCGATAAGCATAGTATTCCCTTGTAGAGGAACCTAATCCCGAGTATGGTAAAATAGCTAGAGATGCTAAAAAGGTAGTCTATGATGGTAATGAGATTCTTAAGCCTAGGCAAACACCATCATGTATAGGAAGCACTGAAGAGGATAGAAAATTAGAAGATACATCTAGGGAGAAAATGGCAAAGAAGTTAAATGATTCTTGGTGTACAAAGCATAATATAAAGTTTAAACCCCATGATTACACTAAAGAAAACTGGATAGCCTTGAATATGTTTAAACCTCAAACTCTATTAACCCCTGAGCAAGTATTTTGGAAGAAAGATTTGGATAAGCAAAAACTCGATAATCTTATTGAGAAGAATCCTCCTTGTAGGAAAATGCCTCCAGCCACTGTGTATCCCCCAAATACACCTATGCATTTAGTGCCCAGAACCCTTTCGACTCAAAGTAAGACCCTAATCAGCCTATATGTAGTTTATCAATTATTTGTTGACTTTGAAAAAACATGTAAGAAGAGAATTACACCCACAGGGATTACTGAAGGGGAAAGGGGTTTTGAGCAAACTAAAGAGTGTTATTTAACTGATGTTATGCCTTTTTTTAAACTACTAAAAGAACAATTTGAAAGTCTTCAAAAGGGCATTGATAGAGAGATTAAAGAAATGAAAAAGGTGTTTAATGAAATGGAAATTGAGGTCAAAGATTATGAACGTGAGCTTAAAAGTAATGAAATTGAGAGGAAAAATCTGCATATCTTAAATGATAACTTGATTTCTAGATATGTTGCTCAGGATGTGTTCTATACTGTTACAAATTATTCTATCACTACTTCTTAATTTCATGAATTATCTGTTGCCCTGAAAGTTTTCCATGATCATGTCATTGAGCTTGAGTCCAAAAATTCAAAATTGTATGAGAAAATAGAACAAGATGATCATGATAACTTGGTCAAACATTTTTCTAAATTGGAAGTTGAACATTTTGCTTTGCAATTAAAATATCAACATCTAAAAGAAAATGTTAAAACCTCAAATGCCAAGACATCCTCGGATGCTCCTGAGTTTGATACAGTTTTTGAAATCAACAAACGTGATGAACAGATTCGAGCTCATTGTAACACGATCAAACGATTGAAAACCGAAATCTCATAATTAAAGTGTGATAAGAATGATGTGACTGGCTCCCAAATGCCTCCTCCTTTAGATTCTCAGAATTCTCAGAATTTTCATCTTCAAAACATCATTAATGCATTACAACATGAAAATGAAAGTTTTCTAGCAGAAAATGAAAAGGTTAAATTGCATTTCAAAGAGTTATATGAATCAATTAAAGTCACTCGTGACAAGAAAAACGAAAAGGTAACTTCTTTGCAAAATGAAATTGAGAATCTGAAGAGTCAGGTAAAAGAGAAAAGCCAATCACAAATTGTGAGACTAGTGCACCAAAGGTGCCTGCTTGTGCAAAATATGCTATGACTGTGAAGTACATTCCACCTCATCTTAGGAATAATGAACTTGCACTTCAAACATACTTTTCGTACCTTAAGGATAGTCTAGAATGTCTCCATGAGATTGTTGAAGAGGATAAGAAAGAGAAGCCACTTGATAGTGCGATTAAAGATGCATGCTTATATGCCAAACGATCTCAGGAGCTGTTAGAATGCCTAATAACTATATGTACTAAATTTGGTACTAAGAAAGATAGAGTAGTTATGCCTTGCTCTATGCCCAAAGCCAAGCAAGTGTCCTTTGATGTGCCTCTTAGTACTTCAGATCCCAGTACTTCTAGACCAGGAATGCAGAAAGTAGTGAAACCAACTAATGTTCCCATCGTTCCCTCTATAGGAGTAATCCATGACACTAAGGCAAGCATGTCAAAGCCTCCAGGCAATACAAAGCAAGATAGGACCATGCAAGCTAAGAGTGATCAAAGGAAGGAAGTAGAAGACCATCCTAGGAACAATAAGTTTGAGTTTAATAAAATGAATCGTGTTGATTCTAGTATTAGCTATAAGCGTACTGTAATTCATTATAATTCTGCTACGATTTGCAAAACATGTAATGAATGTTTGGTTTCTGGTACTTATCATGAATGTGCTGTGAATGAAGTAAAATATGTTGCTAAGTCTCCAGTTGAAACTGTTAGAATTGCTAAACAGGTTAAGGATGTCAGAAAACCAAGGTGGAAAAATGTTAAAAAAACATTGGAAACCAACAGGAAGAAAATTTAGTAATGTAGGTTATCAATGGATACCTACTGGTCGTAAATTCAATCTTAATGAATTGTGCCCTAAATTATCCAGATCAATGCCCATTAGGAAATGGATACCTACTGGTAGAGTCATACCTTTAAGAAGTGAACACACTTTGAACAGATCTACTGTCACTACTAGTCCTGCATCTACCTCTAATGATATCATTGATTCTGCTTCTGATGTGGGTGTTCCAATCTCGTTTACTAACCAAATGGAACCCATTCTTGCATGGGGATCCAAATTATCCAGTCATCCATACTTGTCTGTGTTCAACTACAGGTCATACAAATCGTTCTGTGGTATTTGGACTCAGGCTGTTCCAAGCATATGACTGGAGATCGCTGGCGGCTCATGAACTTTGTGAGTAAATTCATCGGGACTGTTAGATTCGGGAACGACCACTTTGGGGCAATTATGGGTTACGGAGACTATGTTGTTGGTGACAGTGTAATTTCCAGGGTCTATTATGTTGAAGGTATTGGTCATAATTTGTTCTCTGTTGGTAAATTCTGAGATTCTGATCTAGAAGTGGCCTTTAGAAAACATACTTGCTTCGTTAGAGAACTTGATGGTGTTGAACTTTTAAAGGGAACCCGTAGAACCAATCTTTACAGCGAAGACATGATGAAGTCCTCTCCAATCTTCTTGTTGTCAAAGGCTTCGAAAACAAAGTCATGGTTATGGCATCGTCGTCTCAATCATTTGAACTTCGGAACCATAAATGATCTTTCTAGAAAGGACCTCGTAAGAGGTTTTCCCATATTGAAATATGAGAAAGATCATCTTTGTTCAGCATGCCAATTGGGAAAAAGCAAGAAATACGCCCATAAACCCAAACCTGCAAACTCAATTATGGAAGTTCTTCATACTCTTCATATGGATTTGTGCAGACCCATGAGAGTGCAAACTATAAACGCGAAGAAATATGTGCTAGTCGTGGTTGATGACTACTCTCGGTTTACTTGGGTTAAGTTTTTGAGGTCAAAATATGAAACTCCAGATGTCATCATCAAACTTATCAAACAGCTGCAGGTTCGACTTAATAAAACTGTCAGAATTATCCAAACGGACAATGGAACTGAGTTTGTTAACAAAGAACTAAGTCAGTTTTATGAAAGCATTGGAATCAGCCATCAAAGAAGTGTTCCACGTACTCCCCAACAGAACGGTGTAGTTAAAAGACGAAATCAGATTCTTGTGGAAGCTTAAAGAACTATGCTAATCTACTCAAAGGTTCCAATGTTTCTCTGGGCTGAAGCTATTGCCACTGCTTGCCATACCCAAAACTGTTCACTTATCCACACCACTCATGGAAAAACTCCATACGAACTAGTCCACAACCGAAAACCATATATCTTTTTCCTTCGTGTATTTGGTGCTTTATGCTATCCAACGAATGATGGTCAAGATTTAGGTAAGTTGAGAGCTAAGGCGGACATTAGAGTTTTTGTTGGTTATGCACCAAACCGGAAGGGTTACCGAATCTACAACAAAAGAACCCGAGATATCATGGAAACTATTCACGTCACGTTCGATGAGTTGTCTGAGAAAATGGCTCCTGGACAATCTAGTTCTGGACCCGCATCTCAACATTCATTTAGTAGTCCCATTAGTTCTTCTCTTGTACAGAATCCCTGACCTGCAGTTCCATATGTACCTCCTTCTGAAGAAGATTTGAAGAAATTGTTTGATCCGATGTTTGATGAATACTATGAACCTCTTGTCAATGATCAATCTATACCATCAACAGTGGCGGCTCCTAATCCAGTCAACACAGATAACCCATTAGTTTCTGTGTCACTAAGTCAAGAAGCGCCTGCTGCAGATCATTCATCATCATTCTCAAATCCTCAATCCTCGAGTGTACATCATGGAAATGTTTTTGCCAACTATGATGGAGATAACCCCTTTGCCACTCCAGAAGATGCACCGTTTGAAAATATATTTGCCCCTGAACAAACACCTGAACCATCCTCATCAGGGGATCCAAACTCTGCTACATCATTTCCTCATCACCAACCACATAAACATTTGAGAAAATGGACACATGATCATCCTTTGGACAATATTATTGGAAATCCATCTCGTCCGGTATCCACTCGTAAACAACTTGCCACAGATGCCTTATGGTACTTCTTCAATTCTGTACTATCAAATATCGAACCTAAAGATGTCAAAACAGCCATGTCTGAGGACAGCTGGTTTAGTGCTATGCAAGAAGAAATCCATGAGTTTGATCATCTTGATGTATGGGAATTGGTACCTGCTCCAGATTGTGCTATGATCATTGCTCTCAAATGGATCTTTAAAGTAAAGCTTGATGAGCACGGTGATGTTCTGAAAAACAAGGCAAGATTCGTGGCTAAAGGATACCGACAAGAGGAGGGTATTGACTTTGAAGAATCATTTGCTCCGGTTGCACGAATTGAGGCTATCAGAATCTTCCTGGCTAATGCAGCTAGCAAGAACATGGTGGTTTATCAGATGGATGTAAAGACTGCTTTTCTTAATGGTGATCTCAAAGAAGTAGTTTACGTCAGTCAACCCGAAGTTTTTGTGAATCTAGAGCATCCTACCCATGTCTACCGCTTGAAGAAGGTGCTTTACGGCTTGAAGCAAGCTCCAAGGGCATGGTATGATACACTGTCAAAGTTCCTATTAAAATATGGATTCAGCAAAGGAGCAGTTGATCCCACATTGTTCACCAGAAAGTCATGCAAACACTTAATTCATGTTCAAATTTATGTTGATGATATTATTTTTGCCTTGACCGACCCTAATGAATGTGACCGTTTTTCAAAGGAGATGGGCTCCAAATTTCAAATGTCTATGATGGGACAAATGTAATTTTTCTTGGGATTACAAATTTCACAAAGTCCCGGAGGCAGTTTCATTAATCAATCTAAATATGCTAATGAAATTTTAAAGAAATTTGGATTTGACTCTTGTGACCCTGTTGACACTCCCATGGTGGAGAGCACAAAACTGGATGAGGACAACTCAGGGATCATGGTTGATCAAACGAAATATCGAAGTATGATTGGATCTCTGATGTACCTCACAGCCAGTAGACCTGATATTCTGTTCGCTGTATGCATGTGTGCTAGATACCAGGCTAAGCCTACCAAAAAGCGCTTTGAAGCGGTTAAACGGGTCTTTCGGTATCTCCAAGGAACCATTAACATGGGACTTTGGTATCCGAAGGACACCAATATGTCACTAACAGCATATGCAGATGCAGACCATGCAGGGTGTCATGATACACGTCGAAGCACGTCGGGTGGTGCTCAATTCTTGGGAGATAAATTAGTAAGTTGGTCTTCAAAGAAACAAATTAGTACGTCTATATCATCTACAGAGGCGAAATACATAGCCATGTCATCTTGTTGTGCTTAAATCCTATGGATGAGATCACAATTATTTGACTATGGCTATGAATTCAACAAAATCCCTCTGTATTGTGATAACAAAAGTGTCATCGCTCTCTGCTACAACAATGTTCAACATTCAAGAGCAAAGCATATAGACATTTGACATCATTTCATCAGGGAAAAAGTGGAGAAAGGTGTGGTGGAACTATATTTTGTGAGAACTGAATATCAGCTGGCAGACATCTTCACTAAAGCTCTTCCTAGAGAACGTTTTGAGTTTATTCTTCCACGACTTGGACTAAAGAGTCTACAACCGAAAACACTCAAACGTCTTCAAGAGGAAGAGGAGGAGTAAAGGCTTTTCTTCATCTATCTCTTGTATATATTTTATCAAAAAGCAAAATACAAATTATAAAACCCACAAAAAAATAATAATAATAAATAAAAAATAAAAAAAATAGAAAAACATAAAATTTCAAAATCCATAAAAATCATAAAATCTTTGAAAATAAAAGCCCAAAAATATTATTTTTCTTTTAATCAAATTTCTGTTTTTCGATAACATCTACGGACTTTGATTTGTCACTCAAAGAATGGCACGGGTCTTTAGATAAAGTTCGAATGTACATAAACTTTTTGTAAAAAAAAAAAAAAAAAAAAAAAAAAAAAAAAAAAAAAAGAAAAAAGATGGAGAAAAATGATGGTTTATTGCCATTTCAGGCAGTAACCAGTTTTTAAAAGAAAGAACAGAGTCATGCTTTATCTAATATTTGAAACCTCATGCTCTGATTCTAAAAACAAATGTTTGTCCAAAAACAAAAAAAAAAAAAAAAAAAGACAAATGTTTCCTTCAGAAATATTTTTCCTTCTAAATATTCTTCGAAAAAATATTTTTCATCTAATGAAAACAAAATTGCTTTGAAAATAACTCAGACTATATTTTTGAAAATCATCTAGACTTATCATTTGTCAAAATCTCTAAAACTCAATCAACAACTTATGTCATTGATTGAGGGGGAGAATGATTTCCATCAAATCAAAAAGTTGTTTTTCAATCAATTGGCACGTAATCGAGCAAGGTCTAATTTTGGATAATCAAAAAGAACAATGTTTTTGTACAATTGGATCCGGACCAAGGCTAATGTTGTGTTTTCATAAGATACTTAAGCATATTTAATCATTGGAGTTTAAAGTCTCAGAATTTGATCCTTATCAGTTAAATGTTTTAAAAGCAAGTCACAATTCTCCTCAAAAGCTTTCAAAAACAATTTAAATCAATAGAGATCACAAATCTCAAAGGATTTGAAAATTGTGATCGGGGGAGAATTTGTGATTTAAATTGGATATAAACTGATAATTCAATAAGTGGTTTTATAAATATAATAACAAGCACTCCTCCCTACATGTGCCAAACAATTTCAAATTTTTCATGCACATGTTAAGGGGGAGCATCTATCTCAAACCAAAAATGATTGAAACGTGATTTATTTGTCTCTAAGTGCAGGTTCTCTCTAATTTGTGCAAAACACTCTCAAATCTCGATGCACATATTGAGGGGGAGCAATCAAAAGAAAACCTCATCCTTTCCAAAATATTTCATTCAAAGTATTTAAAATACTAGATTTGATCGGGAAGTGATGATGATCATTTTAGAAAATGTTAATCAAAGATTGGATCCTTAATCCTTAATCTAAGATTTCAAATCCCTCTTGCCTCCATGTGCTAAAACAATTTTTAATACTTAAAGCACATGTTGAGGGGGAGCATTTCTAAAATATCAAAAACAATTAAGGTACAAAATGCTTTGACTCTATTTCACAAGTACCTTGATTGATTTTCAAATGATTTTCAATTGGTTTCGAGGCGGAATGAACAATACCAAAAGACCTACCAATTTATTTTATGCATGGAGATATAAGGATTTTTAGGTTAGGTATTCGTTCCCACGGTCCCACCAGAGCCGGAGGGATCTACCCAGGGACAATCCACTAGATAGTGTAGAAGTCCTTAGGTATGATGAAAAAAAAAGGAGAAAAATGAGAATACGGGAAGAGTGCGGACTGAGAAAGAGCTAGAACTAGAATAAACCCAACAAGGTTCTAGTAATGAAGTATCGGTAAGCTCTGAAGGAGTTGAAGAATGAAAAAGAATTAAATGAGAAAAGGGTGAAAATAAATAACCCTCCATTTATTCAACCTTATGGCAGAAACCGGGTTCAATTCATATGCTACCGATGGTTACTATGGTAACACTGGTATTGAAGACAAGACGTCATGGACCGAGTGACGCATTGCACTAAACCTCCCAAGCTACTCAAGTTCCTCTTAAAATGGTTTGTTTCATTCTCACGGGGAACCTACATAATCTATCGACTTTCTCTTAGAAATTGTTGATATTGAAGAAGGAGACCCTCTCCCTAGTCTCCGGCATAGGAAACCAAAGGTGCACTATTGAGTCTAGAGCCAAGAGATCATCAATAAATCTCAATCAGGACACAATATTCTTGAAGACTTGCTGTTTCACACAATGTGGAAAGTAAGAATATATTTAAGACTCCTACGCATTATCCTTTTGGTATTGCCAAAACATCCGAGTGATATGTAAAGTATTCACGATGAAGATGGAAATCCTTCTAGAGCCAACATCTAACAAGCTTTTTTCTTGGTGGGTGACATTTGAGATCTTTCATAAGATCAAGCTTGTGACAACTGTATAGAAACGATGGGGCGATTCAATCTTGAATCAACCTTGGTCCAGGAATGGATTGAAGGATACCTTTGAAAAACCGGTCGTTGTACTTAAAAATTCTTTTCTGTAGCACATCGACTGTGTATTAATATTTCAAAATTAAAATGGTATTTATGATTGATAATTGATTTTCTAATAAAACCTTCGTTGTATTGCAAAACACTTTATATTAAGCAATACACGATTGTATTTCAGATCATTTTTCATCAATCAGTGAATCTTAATTCGCTGGTTCACTCACTCCGTGTTGTCTTCTTTGAGACGTTCCGGTTTGAGAACGGCTAGAGCAGCTGTGAAACCCTGTCAAGGAGATTCCTTGGAATTATACCTGATCACAGGCAGTACTTGTACTGATCAACGGGGAACCGTGGACCGTGTACCTCAATTCAACGAAAGTGATCAAAGACACTTTCGTGCGCTTTTATTGCTAACTGTTGTCTACAGTAACACACGATGGTTGCAGCTGATCAGAATTGAGGCGTCATTCCATAGCCGCATGCTCACACATCACGTTCATCTCAAAGAAATCATGATAAGTGAATATCTTCATCAAAGTGAATCTGATATTTTCACTCCATGCTTCAGCTACGCTGCTGCAAATATCATGAATCAACAAAAGCTTCCACAACTCTGATAAAAAGATATCATGATCCAGAATGTGAGCATGTCGGTCCAAAAGTCACAACTTCACATGATGGAAACACTTCAAAGGATGAGTCACAGATTTATGGTGGCTGATGATCTCAATGCTGGCTCAAAACTCATCATCACGTGGATCAGTTAAAGACCTCCACTTGAAATTACAAAACATGCGGTACATGAAGAATTAACGACTACAGGCTACAGAGCAAAGAACTTAAACAAGAATCCAAGAACATCCAAAATGTAATATCTGTTTGTAATCAATGTAATTTGAGGTGACCTCCCTTAGGGGGAGATTGTTAGGATTTAGAAAATCCGGTAGTTAAAGAGTCAGTCACCTCAAGTATATGTAATCGTTAGAAAGCTCGTAGTCGTAGTCATTTAGTGTTAGTAAGTAGTTTGTTAAGTAACACCGTGGAGGACGGACGGGTCTTTACCCATTGTATGCCTGATCCACAGCCCAAAAGAGGGCGTCTAAGCTTGTAACTATAAATACCCTTTGCCTAGCAAGGCAAAGGGTTGGAGCTTTCAATATCATTTTTCTTTGTCTCACTAAGTTCCCAAAAATCTTCCACTTTCTCTCTCTAGAACTCATATCATACGCCCCTTATGATTGTTTGTTTATGTGTTTATGAAAACCAATATGTTTCATAGTAGGAGTCTACGTGGATGATCTAATCATCACTGGCACACCAAAGAAAGAAATAGACAAGTTCAAAGCTCAAATGGAAGAAAAATTTGATATGAGTGACCAAGGATTACTATCCTACTATTTAGGAATTAAAGTCACACAAACTAGAGGTAACATATCAATAAAGCAATCCGCCTACGCAAACAAGATCCTAAAAGAAGTTGGAATGCTAGACTGCAACGAAACTCTAATACCTATGGATCCAGGAACAAGACTAACAAAGAACACCGAAGAAACAATGGTCAACTCAACTGAATATAGAATCTTAATTGGATGCTTACGATATCTGCTACATACAAGACCCGACTTAAGTTATTCCGTTGGATTACTTAGTCGTTTTATGCAAGAACCAAAGGAACAACACATGAAAGCTATAAGGCAAGTATTACGCTATGTTAAAGGAACAAAAGACTATGGAATCACCTACAAACACAATGAAGGAAACCAGATACAAGGTTATAGTGACAGTAGCTACGGAGTCAACACTCAAGAAGGAAAAGGCACTACTGGAATTATCTTCTACTACGGTGAATCACCAATCAGCTGGAGTATACAAAAGCAAGACACGGTAGCTCTATCATCATGTGAATCCGAATTCATTGCAGCAACAGCAGCAGCAACACAAGCATTATGGTTAAAGAGATTACTGAGCAAGCTTACACACGCACAAGAAGAAAAGGTTACAATACTGGTCGACAACAAGTCTGCCATTGAACTAATGAAGAATCCCGTATTTCACGGAAGGAGTAAGCACATCGATATAAAATACCACTTTATAAGAGAATGCGTCGAAAGAGAAGATCTACAAGTCGAGTTCATAAGTGGAGAATTTCAGAAGGCTGACATACTCACAAAAGCACTACCGAAGATCAGATTCCTTACAATGAGACAACTAATTGGAGTAAAAGATCTGCATCAAAGCGATTGTGATTAAGGGGGAGAATATTGGGTTAATCCCAATCGACCCATCACAATACCCAAAACGACCCGGTCAACCAAAAGTCAAACAAGAAAGTCAGACAACCAAAAGTCAACAAAGACAGTTTTTCTGGCAGTTACAAAACAGTTACAAGATAACTGTCATAACAGTTGGATGGACAAACCATCACAACGTTTCAATGTACCATTTCATGTAGTATATATACTTTGAACATATTATGTAAAGAAGATGATGATTGATTAATACAAAGCATTTTACGTTTCATTAGTCCTTGTTTACTTGGTATATCGTGACTAACGTTAAGACCATAGATCCATTGTTTTAAAAGGCCAACATCTGACACCAAGAAAATCCCTTCTCAGTGTTGGTATCAGGTTTCTTGGTACCCCATCCACTAGCAGCAGCAGCTCTATCATCCTTCTTTGTCCCCACGGTTCAGATGGCTCAACATCCTTTTGAGGAGAAATCTTCTTCTCAACACATTTCATGTAGGAGAAATCTTCTTCTCAACACATTTCATATTTGGGCTTGAATTCATCAAATTATTTTGGGTCAAATGAAAAAGAACGACCCGTTTGGCACGACATGTCGTGCCATTTTGATTTTGGGTCGACTAGCTTTGTAATTTTGGCACGAGATTGTCGTGCCAAAATGTTGATTTTTTTCTAGTGAGTTACTTCTATTACAACAGAATGTATGTAAAGGCAGTTCCCTAAGCTGCAACTGGAGCTTGTTGGCCTCATGAACCAAATGCACCATGCTAGCAAATTAAATGAATGTCATTTTAAAATGGATGAATGTTTGGACATCCTTCAAAGAAGTGTATAATCCATATTACCACATGCCTTATTATTAATTATTGCTCAAGATGTGTACCAAAAAAAGAGCCTTTTGCGAGTATGCAGTGTTCTCATAATTTTTGTTAAAGTGATGCTATATCTTCCTAGTTCATGATTCGAACTCCTACGAGTCAATATATAGGTTATCGTTGTATATGTTCAAACTTTTAATATACATATTCAAATTTCTATGAAGTAAATATCCAATTTCATAACTATTAGACTATATAAGTTGGTCCAATCCTGAGTGTGAGCTTAGGAACCATCAGGGTTTCCATTCTTTTTATAAACTACAAAGCATGACAACCCTAATGGTCCGTAGGCCTACACTCGAGCTTTGGACAACTTACATTATCTAATAATAACAGTTAACAACATAAAAATGTAGATGTGCCATGAATTACAATTGGCATAATCGATTTATATAGTAAGCTAGGTTTGAGGAACAGAATCAAACCCAACTTTTTTTTTGTTCTATAGTCTCTTGTCCTCATTTTGGCACTGTTACTGTTTGATAAATTTTTACTTGGTTTGGCGACAATGACTGTTTTACATATTGGTTTGATGATGTCTCATACATAGCGCGCTAGGTTGCATTATGTACCAAGCAAAGCACAGCAACATGTTGTGGGAGTTCTTCAAACCATGTACATGCTTGAGTCTTTGATAAAATATTATTGGCCTAGTATGACCTAAAAAAATTGTTGATATCATACAACCAAAAACATAGAGTATCTACATATCGACAAGGGAGACATGCTGGGGTAGAGAATATACTTATATAACATGATCAATCGTCCAGATGCTACACTAATAAACGCATCGACATGTTTGGCGTCAAAATATAAGTTTGATATCAGATAACCAAGATGCAAGTTTGTACTGGCCAATGACGCAAACTGATCTCACAAAACGGTTTGTGAAAATGTATTATAATTGTAGACCAGTATAATATGTTTAATCGTCATTTGTGTTTTTGTACAGTTTTGTTTGATACATATAATCAATACAGCTCCTGCCCCTGGGAGCCTAAAGAACTTCTTTGATGTAGTGGTGCAAACCACTCTTATGGTAATTATGGAGATTCTGCAACGACATGGTTTTTGCTGCAAAACGGCCCAACCCAGCTCATCTTAACTAATATCAAACTCTCCTATCACAGTTGTTGGATCACTTTTAGGCAATAGTCCAGAAAATCTTATAGCTTTGCTGCCTTTGTAGCCGGCAAACATACATATATTAACATAAATTAATTTGGTATAACATATGTTATACTCGATCGAACTTGAAACTTGGTGATGTCATATTATATGTCTTACTCGTTAAAACACCGATTTCGACTTAATCATTTTATTTTGGAAACTACTAGGTTGACTTTATATGAAGAATAATTGGGGGTTGATTTTTTATTGCATTGACATCAAAAGGTCTTATTTGACTTGTACACTTTAAACAAACAATAAAAGTGATTGACCTTCTAGGCCATAAACCAATCGTTGCGGGTCAAAACGTATTAGGTATATATTGACTTTTGCTTCTTCTAGTTGGCGATTCCTTGCTTTTGGAAGGGGTAACTGTTTATAATTAATGATAAATTTGATAAACGAAATTCTTACAGGCTCTGGCAAGAAACTGATCTTAATCTGGCTTAACTATCACATTTTCTGATCAAGCAGCCAGCTGATTCTAGATCTTTTACGTATACTTGACCTCTTGACATAGTTCTGTTGGTACCTTAAACAAACTTATGAAGATACTTAATTGGAATGTGTTGTTCTCAATCATTTTAACAAAGCAAAGTCCTTGGAAGGTTCAGATTAAGGACTATCGAGGCATGTTACAACACGGAAAGCATGGGCTTTTCCGAACACCGTTTTTTTTTTTTTTTTTTTGAACGGCAAAGACAATTTTAATAGAACTAGCAAGAAGCTAACAAGAGTTACATGGGTTTAGAAAGAGCAACACAAGGGTTACAAATACATTCAATCCAGTTTGGTTTGATTTTCGCGTAAAGTAATCAAAGATGATATGAACTAGTGTTATGGACTATTTCGGCCAAGTGCCACCTCTACTTTAGCATAGAGTAGTCACTGGCAATGTTGAAAATCTTCAAACGGCTATGATCCAAATTATTGTTTTATAACAATGTAGTCACGGCTCCCTTTTGATATATCTCAATAAATTTACTACTTTAATCCTATGAAATTTTTAAGTTCAAGAGTATATTCGTTTTTCATGACAGATTCAAACCTTTGAAACGTTCTAATGTCATCCATTAATATATTTCTAACGCTTCGAACCACAAAAAATATATACTATAGTTAAAGTATTCAAGCGTAAAAATAATAACCAAACGCCAGACTTATGTCTCGTTCATTAAGTTAAACAATGAGGGGCATGAGGTTTGATATAAATATAATGGAAAAATGGTCTAAAAAGGCATCCAACTTACCACTTTTTTCTTTTGTAGGCATCAAACTTTTAATTTTCCTATTGTAGCATCTAACTTTCTTAATTTTCTTATTGTAGCATCCAACTTTCTTAATCATCCTATTGTATGCATCCAACTTCCTTAATGTTTATATTCGTAGGCATCTGTTAAATTTTAGGGTATTAATTTGTGACAAACATGTCATTCTATCAATTGCTAATGGCTTTCAAGTTATGTTCAGTGCAGGATTATTACAGGGGTTAATCATGGACAAAGAATAAAAGGTTTAAAGTTCCAAGATGCTCGTTTCTGCTGAAGCTATTCTCATTTCTGCTGATGAGTCATTTATAGCCATTAGAGGGGTCTTAGTGTAACTTAATCTCCTATTTAATAAGTCCCTTAATCTAGGGTTAGACACACTTGTGTGTGCAGTCATTTCTCACACACTCTTCTCTTCTCTTTGATCATTTTACTGATCTTGTCTCTTCTTTGTATTTGTATGATTATTGTCTCATTGACATTAATCTAACCTTGTAACATTTTGGATACTATTGTTGATATAATCTAAGCCGACTATTGAGGCTTAGGTTTGAATAAAAGTTCTTCTGTTTACTTGTTGTTGTTGATACTTTCGTACATGGTATCAGAGCATCAGGCTCATAATTATTGATTCTACATCCAAGGGTTTCTTTGTGGAAACTTGGGGACATCTCTTCAGCAACAACTTGGTGGTTTGTGGTTATTGATATTGGCATAATCACTTGTTATTTCTTATTGTGATTTGTTCTTTCCGCTGCATATTGCTCTGTAAGTCTAAGTCTAATCTCTTCTTCAAACAAACAGTACTTACGTCTTTGTGGGTGCAAAAGGGTAAACTAACATCTTGATCTGCCACCTCTGAGTGGTATGAATATCTGGTTTACCCCAGTTCACAGGCTTGGTGCTTGTTGTTTCTTAATTACAAAGTCTTATTTATTTCTTTATCTGTCTATCTGCTCTTGTCTTTATTTCTGTCTGTGCCTTGTCTTTCTTATCTTATATGTCTGTCTTATTGTTTGTACTATGGCTATTGGTGATGATAATAATGGTGGTGGCTCTTCCACTGAGAAAAGCTTAACCTTTGGTGATGCTTTGTATTTACACCCCAATAACACAAATGGTACACCCATTATTACTATCAAACTCACTGGAACTGAAAATTACAAAATATGGAATATGGCCATGACTTTTGCCTTAAGGAACCATAATAAGTTAGGGTTTATTTATGGTACTTGCATAAGAGATGATTCAAACCCTAGTCTTGCTAATCAATAGGATACTTGTAACTCTGTTGTGGTTACTTGGATTCGTAACTCTCTCAGCCCTGAACTATTTGCTGGTGCTATATATGCTAAAACTGCTTATGAAATGTGGAATGACCTTAAAGATACCTATGATAAGGTTGATGGTTCGGCTATCTTTAATTTGCATAAAAATATAAACTCTCTTAGTCAAAGTGGGTCCTCTCTTGCTGATTACTATAACAACCTTAATTCTTTATGGAAACAATTTGATTGTATGATTAGCTTGCCTCCTTGCACTTGTGAGGCTGCAAAACATTTTGAAAAACACAATCAGCTAATCAAGTTAATGCAATTTCTTATGGGTCTTGATGACTCCTATGTTCCCATCAGAAGCAATATTTTAACCAGGGATCCTTTGCCCAATGTCAAAACTGCTTTCTTTGTTGTCTCTGGAGAAGAATCTCACAGAAATGTTTCATCTGGGAATAGCCCTGCTAAACCCAATGCTACAGCTTTTGCTGCAAAAACTTCTGATGGTGGAAAATTTTTTGATAACAAAAAAGGATTTAACAACAACAATTTTAAAAATTCTGGTTTTAATGCTGGTAACAGCTCAAACAACAGAGGACCAAACATGAATCTCAAATGTACTAACTGCAAAAAACCTGGTCACACCGTTGATAGATGTTATGATCTGGTTGGTTATCTAGCTGGATATGTTAAAAGGAATTTTAATTCCAAACCCTTCAGCAGTAACAATGTTTCTGCTGACACTAATCTTTCCACTAATAATGGAACTAGCAACTCTCCTGTCTCTTTGTCTAATGAACAGCTTTCCAGACTTATGAGTCTGCTTAATGACAACAATGTGTTTTCTGCTAATGCCAACGTAGTAGGAAAAAATTTTTCAGGAACTTTCTTTAATGGCAGTGTCAAGTTTAACATAAACTTTGATAAATTCTTTAACAACAACACTAAAACCTTATCTGGAAACATAAGTCTTGGTTGGATTGTTGACTCTGGTGCAAATCAGCACATGACTGTTTCTGCAAAAATTTTAATTAATGTTGTTGACATTTCAAATCTTGGTCTAACCGTTGGTCATCCCAATGGTACTCAGGCCTTAATTACTAAAATTGGTGATTTAAAGGTCAATAATGACCTAACTCTTTTTGATGTTCTGGTTGTTCCTGAGTACAATGTCAGTCTGCTGTCTCTTCATAAGATTGCTAGAGACAATAAAATGTTTGTTGGCTTTAATGAATCTAATTGCTATATACAGGATTTACATCAAAAAAGGATTGTGGGGATTGGTAAACAATGCAATGGGTTATATATGTTTGATATTGATTCCACATGTAAGATTTCTTCTAATAACTGCATTTCTATTTGTCATGTTTCTAGAAATCTCTGGCATCAAAGACTTGGTCATCCCTCTGACCAAGTCCTACATATACTTAAGTCCACACTTAATCTTGATGGAACCCCTGAATCTGACCATCTTTGTGATACTTGCAATAAAGCTAAACAAACCAGGGAACCATTTCCTTTAAGTGAACATAAATCAACTAAAATTGGTCAACTAGTTCATCTAGATGTATGGGGACCATATAAAGTCACTAGCAGAGATGGTTACAAATATTTTTTGACCATGGTTGATGACTATTCTAGGGCAGTCTGGGTTTATATGCTTAAGGGAAAGGATGATGTTTATGTTTCCATTGTTAACTTTACTCATATGCTATCAAATCAATTTGAACACAATGTTAAGATATTCAGAAGTGACAATGGGACAGAATTTGTCAATAACAAACTTCAACACTTCTTTCATGAAAAGGGAATTTTACATCAAACCTCTTGTGTTTACACACCTCAACAAAATGGTATTGCAAAAAGGAAACATAGGCATCTCCTTAATGTGGCTAGATCCCTTATGTTTCAGGGGGAATTACCTCTATATCTTTGGCCTGAATGTGTTCTAACTGCTGCTTATGTCATAAACAGGTTACCCTCTTCTGTGTTGTCTGGCAAGTCTCCCTTCTTCCTTGTGTATGGGCATGACCCTTCACTCTCTCTCCTTAGAGTCTTTGGCTGCTTATGCTATGCCACCATTCTCAACATCTCTGATAAATTTGGTAGTAGGTCTGAAAAAAGTGTCTTTATTGGCTATTCAAATGAGAAAAAAGGTTACAAACTTTTGAGCTTAGAAACAAAAAATATTTTTTATTCCAGAGATGTCAAATTTTATGAAACTGTTTTTCACTTCAAAATGAAAAATTCTTTGTCAAAACCTTTTGTTGAAACTTATGTGCCTAAAGATTTAAATCACAAAAATTTCTTTGACTCACAAATAAGTCCCAATGATGAAGGTAGAGTGACATCCTATGATGATGGCACTGTGGTAAGTCATCCTACTAGGATTGATGAACCGGTTGCAACATCTATAGATGATAATACACACCCTGAGGGCACCATATCACATGAATCACATCCTGCTGATGCATCTTCTGATTCTGCTGATACATCACCTGATTCTGCTGAACAAGAAAGAGGCTTGCCAGCCACTACTGTTAGAAGGTCAACCAGAGTTTCTAAGTTGCCCAGTAATCTTAATGACTTTATTGTAGAAGGGAAAGTCAAATATGGTGTTGAAAAGGTTGTTAATTATTCTAATTTAAACAAAGATAATTACTGCTTTGCTTCTAGTCTTAATAAAAGTATTGAACCTACCTGCTATGAAGAAGCTATCCTTGATAGTAATTGGGTTGATGCTATGAACTCTGAAATTGAGGCCTTAAATGAAAATCATGCTTGGGATATAACTGATCTCCCACCTAATAGAACTCCCATTGGTTACAAATGGATCTTTAAAATCAAATATAAAGCCAATGGTGAAGTTGATAGATACAAGGCTAGATTAGTTGTTAAAGGTTATAATCAAAGGGAAGGAATAGACTATGATGAAACCTTTTCTCCTGTTGTGAAAATGTCTACTGTTAGATGTCTTATTGCTTTAGCTGTGAAAAACAAATGGCCTCTTTTCCAACTTGATGTTAACAATGCTTTCTTGTATGGAGATCTTGATGAAGATATCTATATGACCATCCCTAAGGGGTTCTGTAATGAGAACAATAAAAATAAAGTTTGCAAACTTGTCAAGTCCCTATACGGCCTAAAACAAGCTCCCAGGAAATGGAATGAAAAACTTGTCAGTGTTTTAAAGGAAAATAATTTTGTTCAATCTGTCAATGATCATTCCTTATTCACCAAAACAGAGAATAACAAGTTTATTGCTCTGCTTGTTTATGTGGATGATATAGTCCTCACTGGAAACTGTATTGATGAGATAAACCTATTCAAAGAGTTTCTAAAATCAAAATTTCATATCAAAGACTTGGGGAACTTAAAATACTTTCTTGGTATTGAGGTTTTAAAAACTGGGAATGACATTTGTCTCTCCCAAAGAAAATACTGTCTTGAACTCCTCAAAGAATTTGGTCTTCTTGGGTGCAAACATGTGTCTACTCCTATGGAACCCAACTCTGTCCTTCCATACATTCCCACTGCTGATGATCCCCTTCTTGTCAACATCACTGGTTATCAGAAGTTACTTGGGAAACTTATCTATCTCACCCATACAAGACCTGACATCTCATACTCAGTTCATTGTCTGGCACAATATATGCATTCTCCATTAAAATCTCATCTAGAATGTGCCCTCAATGTTCTGAGATATCTAAAAGGAGCTCCAGGAAAAGGTCTAAGGTACAATTTCAGCAACTCTGAAAATCATCTTGAAGGATATAGTGATGCAGATTGGGCCAAATGCAAGAAAACCAGAAAATCTGTCACAGGTTATTGTGTTTTCTTTAATGATTGTTTGATCTCATGGAAAAGTAAAAAACAAAACACTCTTTCAAAATCTTCCACAGAAGCAGAGTATAGATCTATGTCTACTGCTGCCTGTGAAATCATTTGGATTCAAAAAATCTTAAAGGATCTAAAAGTTGATATCAATCTTCCTGTTAATCTTTTTTGTGATAACAAATCTGCTTTACAACTTGCTGTCAATCCTGTTTTCCATGAAAGATCAAAACACTTTGAAATTGATGTCCACTTCATCAGGGAAAAAATTGCAAGAGGTGTTATAAGTGCCAAAAAGATTGGCTCTTCAAACCAAACTGCAGACATACTTACTAAAAACCTCCCTGTTTATCAGCATAAATTCTTGTGTGAAAAATTGATATTGTTTGATATGTTTGCTCATCAGATTAAGGGGGAATGTTAAATTTTGGGGTATTAATCTGTGACAAACATGTCATTCTATCAATTGCTAATGGCTTTCAAGTTATGTTCAGTGCAGGATTATTACAGGGGTTAATCATGGACAAAGAATAAAAGGTTTAAAGTTCCAAGATGCTCGTTTCTGCTGAAGCTATTCTCATTTCTGCTGATGAGTCATTTATAGCCGTTAGAGGGGTCTTAGTGTAACTTAATCTCCTATTTAATAAGTCCCTTAATCTAGGGTTAGACACACTTGTGTGTGCAGTCATTTCTCACACACTCTTCTCTTCTCTTTGATCATTTTACTGATCTTGTCTCTTCTTTGTATTTGTATGATTATTGTCTCATTGACATTAATCTAACATTGTAACATTTTGGATACTATTGTTGATATAATCTAAGCCGACTATTGAGGCTTAGGTTTGAATAAAAGTTCTTCTGTTTACTTGTTGTTGTTGATACTTTCGTACAGCATCCAACATCCTTAATTTTTTATTATCACCTCATTTTTTGTGCGTTGGATGCTACAATAGGAAAATTAAGAAAGTTGGATGCTACAGTAGGAAATTAAAAGTTTGATGCCTACAAAAGAAAAAAGTGACAAGTTAGATGTCTTTTTAGACCATTTTTCCAATATAAGCTAATAGCTATGTTGTTTATGAATAGAATTATTTTAAGTCAAAGAAAGCAAAAGTCAACCGGTTCCAGAAGTAAGGGAAAAAATAGAAAAATATATGCAAGTCAACTCAAATTATGTTTTGACTTATGAGCTTGGGCTTATAACTTACTAGTATTAGTTTAGAGGTCAAACAGTTTTATGTTGTGATAGTCGATCAAATAAATATTTTAATCTTGTAATGTCAAACTGAAATGGAGAATCATCATCAATACTAGCTGTCATAATCTTTGATTACAACAGAACAAGATATGTTGATATAAGTTAGTGTACATTTGATTCCTCATAACCATATCATTTCTCATTTTGTAGCATAACAGATGATCAATGTTAGTCTTAGATAAGCCATAAGATTTTTCAGAAGATTTCATCAAGCTTAAGCGCATATGTGTCTACAAAAACCATAGTTGCAAATGCAACCAAAATCTCTCTTAACACATCATATGATCTTGTTGGGATTGTGAAGATCCCATTATTTATTTGATAATAGGAGTAACTAATAACATTTATAAAAGTATATGCTCATTCACTAGCCAATTACATTATCTCTAAAGACAAAACCAACCTGCTTTTGGCTTAACATCAACCAGTTTAGCATGACGGGATGGCATAAAGAGTAGTCATTGGCAACATTGAAAATCTTCAAACGACTATAATCACAATTATTGTTTTATGACAATGTAGTCACGGCTCTGCATTTAGATATATCTAAAACAAATTACTACTTTCTTCCATTACGAACGATTCAAGCTCAATAATGTATTCCTTTGTCATGGCAGATTCAAACTATTGAAACGTTTAATGTTCATTTATTAATACTCGTATATTTCTATAGCTTTGAGCCACAATAATCTATACTCCACTAGTCAAGTATTCATACAAATAATAACCAAGGGCCAGACCTTATGTCTCGTTTATTAAGTTAAACATTAGGTTTGACGAAAGATAGAATTATTATTATGTACTTTCTACAATTTAAGTCAAAGAAAACTAAAGTCACCCGCTTCCAGAAGTAGGGGAAAATATGGAGATTAAAATATATGCAAGTCAACTCATTTTACTCCGTAACTAACAAGTTTTGCCTTATTAATTTAAAGGTCAAACAGTTTTATGTTGTGATTGTCAACTAGATATATTCATCTCGTAATGTCAAAATGAACTGGAGAATTATCATCAAATCTGTCATAATCTTTGTTAATAAACAAAGTATCTTCCTAACATTTCTTATGATCATGTTCGGATTGTGAAGATATCATTTTTGATTGATCATAGGAGTTACTAATAATGTCATTTATCAAAGTATATTTCATTAACTTTTCAATAACATCTTTTATATAATAAAACAAAATCTCTAGTGAGAATTTTTCATTTAAAAAAAAATCAATTCATTCCTTTTTAAGTAATAACTTTTTTAATTTGAGTTTTTAAAAAGATTTTTAATTATTTAAAAAACCTTAAATCTTTCTGTATTTGTCAAATAATTGTTAAAAAATCGTTTTTATGCTTAGACATTAAGATTGGGTAAAAATACACATGGGTTTCATTGTTATTTTTAGATATTTTGAGCCTAAAATGTAAATGTTTTTTCAAAACCGGAGTACCCATTAGAAACACACCCACATATCCATTCTCACAATTACCAGTGGAAAAACACATACATTAACCTAATATCAACCCTTTTCTTCAATTCAATCCTTGATTGATCCACCTAATAATCTTATTAACTAATAACAACAACACCCCGTTGCTACAACGTATGGTAGATGTAGCCGCGTGCCAAAACTTGAAGAGAAAGAGTTCAAGGTTAATTGTTATTATAAGTTTATAGTTTATTGATTTCAACTTGATTGTGTTATTATATAAGTTTAGTTTAATTAAGGTTAATTGTTATGTTTTGCATAAGTTTATAGTTTTTGTTTGAACTTGATTATGTTATTATATAAGTTTAGTTTAATTAAGCTTAATTGTTATGTAAGACTAATATCACAAAAAAATTGATGTTCTGTTTATGACAACTTGAACTTTTGATATGAAGAATTAATTATGGTTTTATTATGTTGGTTATATTATAGTTATTGCAGATAAAGTGCTCAGAGCAGCTGTGCTCAAGCGCTACCTCAAAGATATCTGTGAGTCAAATGCCCTCTTGAACTTGGACTTGTGATTGTTGGTTCACGATTTATGCAAGGTTTCTGTGTATCACCAAAGCGTAATGGTGCGAGATCATATCTGAATATTGCCGAAACTGCTCTGGTGAGATATTGTAGTAAGTGTTCTGGAATGGGCGTATATGTGCGAGGAGTCAACAAAGGAAGCTTCCTTAGAGTTGCCGATGAAGGTGATGTTGGTCTGAAAGGGTATGTTGTTGTTAGCTTTGTCAGGGATTAATAACTATAATATGTATACTAATTTAATCTTTTCAAAGGTCGTTTAAAAAAATATAACCCGAGCGATTTATTCAGTCTTTTAAATGATTCATTATAGTATGACCAAAGGTCCTCCCGAGGATCTATATGTATATCTTGGCGTTGAAGAAAGATACAAAGTGACACACTAATCTATTATCATCCATCAGATTTCTTATCTTCATGCTATATCGGGGAACGTCGCTAAGGTAGTTAACTTTCATTCAAAAATAGTATTTGTATGAAATAGGTCTGCTTTTATTCTCGGGTTTTGTTAAGTTGTATGTCGAGGATAATGAAAGATTTCATTAATGATAGAAATCAGGTAAACTTGAAATATTGAACCTGCTGCACAATCTCATTAAGTATTACACACAGTCAATCTACTCAAGTATTTGACCTGGTGTATGTTATGGCATGGGCTCCAAAGTCCAAACTGGTTAGAAATGCTAATGTTATCCCAGTTTGAATACTTGATATTGAGTACACAAGCATGGACTTTGGAGCCGCTAGAACTTTATAAAGTATGTTTTTGTTTGAGAAAATAACTCAAAACACAATGGGTTCTACTTGAACACTTTCATAGGTCACCGTTATAGGTTCTGCTTATAAACATCACAATTAAAACGAATAATAGGTTATCCTTCTCTATGATGTTGTCCAAAACTCTCATACTTGAGTTGAATATAGTCTCTCGTCATCTCTGATGTTTTGTGGTCATGGTTATTTAAGCTGCATTATTTACTTTACAGGGAAAATAAACTATGTTTCTGCTACTGAGAACTTAATTTTTGTATGCATTTTTTGAGAAATAGATCGAGAAGCATTAAAAAAGTTGGTGGCCTTGATGTGTGTCTATAACAAAAAAGGAGCTTTCTAGAAGAGTCGGATGTCACGTAGAAAATATAGGAGCGTCTCACTACTTTTATGTTCAACATTAAAACCAGTGAGTGCAACTTAAAATTTGTGTTCAGTTTAAGCGGGATCTCCACAACGAGGTATGCAGTTGTAATAAGAGCATATTCGTAATAAATTTGTGACTACATTTTGAAAATAGTTAATTATGTTTGGTCAATTTTCTTCATGCTTCTAATCATCTCGATATCCTTGCACTTTATTTTCTTACTATATGTAAGAAGGTATGTTATGATTTTTAGCTCGATGAATTTAACCTTACAACATAGTGGTAGACTGATGGCAATATGGGTCATAATGGGTTCGGGTTAGGCTGACCCATAAATACTTTAGCACGTTTGTTTTGGTTCTAATTAATACGAATGTATCGAATTGGATTACTGAATCGATATTTATACATCAAAAATTTATATATTTGATTATAGTTATTTAGGAGGTTGTATGCACTTCATGCGACTTTTAAACCGTTTCACATGCTCCACTTTTAGGTGACATTTATTGGACCCATTTGACACATTTTTGTATAATTTATGCATACCGTGTAATAAATAGTGTTTTCCTTTGGTTCTAATAGGAGAACAAAGCTACTGGGTTTTTTCACTCATAGTTAGATTTCCATAAATTTGAATACTACAAAAATTCTGAATAAGGATATAGATCTTTTATACTTTGCATAATTAGAAGTAGGGTTGAGCATCAAAGGTCCAAAACCGAACAAGACCGACAAAACCGACCGAACCGACAAAAACCGAGCAGACCTGACGGCCCGTCGGTTCGGTTTCGGTTTCATGTTTTACATGTTTCCGGTTTCGGGTCGGTTCAGTTTGTCCCAAAACCCAAAAAAACATACCTAAATACACCTAAACCGAACCGAACCGACGGCCCGACACAAAATGAACCGACCTGACGGCCCGTCGGTTCGGTTTCGATTTAGGTTTTTCATAAATTTTGGTTTTCGGTTTTGTCGGTTCAGGTCGGTTTTGGACCGATGCTCAGCCCTAATTAGAAGACCACCTTAAAGTTTTTAGTTGTAACACTCTATAACCTAATTCATTATACTTTTGATATCATATGACACAATTTTGTATTTTCACTATTTAGATAATGACATCAATACTTGATTTTGGTGAAAGTTGAAATTCTCCGATTTTAAAAGGTCGTTCTAAAACCTGGACAATCTGTTCCTGGTGTCGCCAATTTGGCAATACATACTTTTTGCATTTTCAACTTGCCATTAGTATCCCATATCCTGCGCCATCTTATGAAAACTGCAAACAATTCTATCTTCATTTGTCCCACTTAATTGAACTATTTTCCCTTTTTAGCAACTTTTAAGATAAAAATGTATATTGGTGTCCACACGTTCCTTAACGTTGTTTACACCTATAATTTGTTACATTGCCTCATTTAGCTTCTTTTGGATTATTTTCAAGTATCATTGGTTACTTATAAAAAGTAAAATATGAGTCTTTATTCAGTTTGTTTCTACTAATATGATCAATCACTAATGATTTCTTTCAACATGTGTTTTACAGGACAAGTTCATTGTCGAAGACGAAAGCGTGACGATGAAACAATTGTCACGTTAAATGGTTGGGCCCTTAAGTTGAACCGATAGTTTCTGTTACTTGATGATTCTCAGTAGGTCCAACGTGCAGCCTCACCTTTTGTCAGTTTAGGTAACCTTTTTTTGTTCTTCACATTTTGGCTATGTACGCAGAGACGGACCCATGAATTTTGGATGGGTGTTGCACAAATTTTCTAGGAGAAGTTTTGCACAAAAAATTTTCGATCATAAATACTAAAATTTGAAACATAAAGAAGATTTGGAATAAACTGAAGTAGCACTACTGATTGTCGGGGATTGCACGTATTAAAAAACGACATTTTTCCAAAGAATTTACACTTCGTGACCCAATATTGGGTGTAGACGTTTAACATAAGATGCATTGTAATGACATCTATTTGTAAGTTAACTAATACATGTATTTATCAATCTTCTCCTTATATACTTAGCTTTCATGACCTTATTATTTACTCGAATTGATTATCCTTATAACAATCAAACTTGATGTCACGTTGATAGAGAATGTTGGAATCACTCCTAAACCATATTTCAAGTGTTTGTAATTAACATGTAATAGGTTACTTAATTAGGCTTTTATGTTAGTATTAATGGCAAGGCTTATGTAGAAAGCCCATAAGCCTTGGCCCAAGCCCATAAGGAAGGAAGGGAACCCCTAGTGTTGCCCTAGTCCCTTCTCCTATAAATAATGTTGTAAACCTTCATTTGAAGGTTGGTTGTTCACATTTACATAATTCCTACGCATAACTTTTCTCTCATATATTCGTGTGTTGTGTTTGTGTGTTCATCCGCTCTATTTCTTACCTTATTTCTAACATATTGATGCTTGTGTTACAATATGGTGAAATAACAGTGGTATCATTCGTCATCTAGTTGGGTGAAACATATTTGTTTTTTGAAGATTGTGTTTATACGTGTGGGTTTCTCTGTACTAAACTTTCATACGCTTAAAAGCTTCAAATTTTACACGTTAAAACTCAAGATTTTTGTGGTTTAAGGTTATTTTTGTGTTAAAGTTTAAGTTTTTAGCATCAAGTTTGAAACTTTACGTGTGTAGCATAGTTTTTGGGCTTGATTTTGTGCGTATCATTCTGTCTACGCGTAAGGTGTAAAAGTTTTCTTGATCATCAAGTTTCAAACTTTTGGGTTATTTTGGTGATATTGAAGATTTTTCATCATTAAAATCTGGTTTCTCAACACTTTTGGGCATAAAATCAGTTTTTGGTGATAGTTTGTACTTTCTACTCGTAAGCAAACCCTAGTTTTACTCGTAAGCTTCAAAGTCTATGCCTAAGCAGTTTTTACGCATAAGCTTCTCTTCATTTGATATTCAGTGCTGCTGGTTTACTCAGTGTTTTCTTGCTTGGATAAACCTGAAAATACTTCGACTTTAGATATCTTTTACACTGGTATAAGTGTAAAGGATTTTTTGGGCAAAACCCTAGTTTTACGCATAAGCAAATTCTTGCGCGTAGAATTCTCTTTGCCTAAACATTTTCTTACGCCTAAGCCTAGTCTTACGCATAAGCTAATCTTACGCATAAGGATTCTACTACTAAGCCTTTGGTTTACGCCTAAGCTAAGTTTTCCTCAAGTATACGCGTAAGCTATTCCTACGCGTAAGTTCTCTTTTACGCGTAAGTTGGTTTTTTACGCATAAGGTGTTTTCTACGCTTAAGCTGGTTTCTACGCATAAGGTTACTTCATCAACAAAGTTTCATTCGACTAAAAAGATCCATCATCAACACAAGTTTCAAGATGTCTCAACCACCATACTCTAGCTACTTTCCTCATATGTATCCTCAACAACAACAACAACAACAACAACAATTCTGTCAACAACATCCTCCATCATCTCCACAACAAATGCAACAATTTCAACAACAAGGAGAAATTCCTCTTCCACCACAAATGGTTCCGCCAAATCCTAGTCAACAAGTACAACATTACACGTACTTCCAAAATCAGTATCCAGCCAAGTATGCTATGAATGGTACAACACCAAAGGAACCGTCTTGGTTTGCAAAGCTGTGTGAAGCTTTAAGCAGTCAACAATCCATTCATGAAGCTGGATCCCTTGATAGACCTCCAATGCTCACTCCCGGAAACTACGATCAATGGGTGATAAGGTTCTTTAGATTTTGTGATCTTAAGAAGCCACATGGAAAATTTTTGAAGAAGGTCATCCTTAAAGGTCCTTTTCAGATGCCTACTGTCACTGTACCCGGAGATCCGAATGCTAATCCACCAACAGATGATATCACCAACGTTGTCGGTCTTGATCAACTTACTACTGACCAACTTCTACACTTAGAAGCCGATGAACTTGCAATGCAATATATCCTTTTGGGATTACTCAATCCGATACTTCGTAGTGTTGATGCTCAGAAGACTGCTAAAGCAATGTGGGAGCACATTCATCTTCTAATGGAAGGCACATAACTCAATCAAGAAGATATGGAATCCAAAATCTACTTAGCATATGAACACTTCATAATTGAACCAGGTGAGACATTAGAGTCATATCATCATCGATTCTCAGACATCATCAATGACTTGGATAAACATAATATCATTATGCCAAGAATTGCAGTCAACACAAAGTTCCTAAGCAGTCTTGGTCCTGATTGGTAAAAGTATGTGATTTTCATCCGTCAAGCGAAGAATCTTCATTAAGCTACATACGGATTATTGTATGACTATTTGAAGCCCCACCAAAAGGAAGTTGACAGAGAAAGGATCATCCATGGAGTCCCTGCTTCGCCTTCACTCCCGGATAATCAAACTCTAGCTTTGTGGGCTCAAGCATGTTATCCTCAATTTCCAACCTTGCAAACTGTCTTCACAAATCCTCCAAAACCAACTGCTCATATCACACCATACGATCCCTCACAACAACAACAGTCACAAGAAACTCAATTGGTTCCATACAACAACAACAATGATCAAGCACTTTACAGTAAATCTAATGAGGATGGAGAAGCTTTCGATGCATTGCAACCAGGGTTTGTCATGATTGCAAGAGCCTTCGGTCGATACTCTAACAAATCCAACAATCGCATTCGTACCTCATCAAACACAAGGAATCAAGCTGTTGTTAACAATAGACGTGTTGAAGTTCAGAATCGTGGTAATGTTCGTCAGATGGGTAGTGGACAAGGGTTTAATGCTAATGGAAGGAATAACATGGGTGCTCCACAACAACGGGCTCACGTGGTTGAACAGGGAAATGCTCAGACTGGGGTTAATGGTCTTCGTTGTTATAACTGTAATGAGAAGGGTCATCTGGCTAATGCATGCCCAAAGCCGAGGACAAGAGGCAGAGCTTATCACAAAGAGGCTTTACTCTTGGCTCTCAAGGATGAAGCTGGTGGAACTCTTACCAACAAGGAACAAAGCTTCATGGCAAATGCAGATTCTGATGATGACATGGAGGACTTGTAGGCTAATGCAGCAGTGATGTTAATGGGAAACATGCAAGAACACCACATGGGTGACACAGGCCCAGTGTATGACACTGTAGGCTTGTCTCAGGTACCGGATCAAACTATATTCATTTCTGATCCGATATCTCCGCCAACATCTGCAACCGACGAGGCTCAGAGTGTTCAACATGAGCCGTCTACATCTCATTCCGATGATAATCAAATAGATCCCGTAGTTATATTTGATGATCAAGATGACCTTATGGTTAATATTGATAATCAAGTTGACTCCGAGGTTATATTTGAGGATCTAAATAATGATCATGTTGAGACTCACGTTGAACAAGCTGAAACTGTGTCTAATCCAGATCTTGAGCTCATGACCAACTTAATTACGGACCAAAAATCTCGAATGGAAAAGTGCCAAGACATCAATAAGAAATTACACGATAAAATTGCACTGTTGACTAAGGATAATGAATGCTTAAAGTTCCAACTCAACATTTTTCAAACAAAAGAGACACGTGAAAAAGGTTTTGAAGTCGCATTTGCTAAATCATACAAAATGAAAAATCTTTGGAAAAACAGATATGTGATCTAGTTGCATCCAAGAATGCTTTATTGTCTCAAATAGAACAACTGAAATATGATCATAAACAACAACTTAACGCTCTCACTTCGGAAACTCAAAAAGCCAAGTATGAGTTGTTAACTTGTCAAAAACAGTTTTGTGAATACAAAAAGCATTCAAGGAAATAAATAGATGATTATCTTGAAGAAATTGTCGACTTACAAAACAAAATTAAAGAGTTTCGAAATGTTGTTTACAAACATGGTGAGTCAATCACAACTATTCAAAAGTTTACTTTTAAACCAAATCCAAATGGATATGGACCGAATCTTGTTGATTACAAACCACGTTTTTCACATAGAGCATTCAAACCAAATCCTCAAGTTTACAGTGCAGAACATAAAATTGATGAGTCCATTATGAGTGTTGTTTAATATAATCTTTTGGAGGAATTAGATGCAGAAGACGAGAGTCGGTTAAAAATTGAAAATGTTGTTTATAACAAACCATTTAACTATTCAAAAGCCATAACTTTCGTCACACAACAGGATAATTCTAACACACCTTGGGTTATCATGCCTACTTCTGAGTCTTCTAATGTTGGTTCCCAACCCAATACTGCACAAATTAATGGTCCTTTACCTTCACTCAGTGAAGTAAAAACATTAGCCGAACAATGTAAAATTCTTAAATATTTTGATACATTCTTATCGGACATCAAACTTTTGGAACGTGAAATTGAAATAAATTCTGAAATAAAAGTTGAACATTTTCAATTGCCTCATGTGCGAAATCAAAGAGATATTTTTCAGAAAAGAATTTTACCTCATGTCTGAAATTTGAAAATGTGTGCAATATATTGGGAAAGGTATTTTCACAAGGAGCTTGGACTTATGAAAACAGTTTTCGAGAAAACAAAAACATCGATTTCAAATACTAAACGTAAAAAGAAAATGTTAAGAAAAGATGTTGATCAACTCTTGGAAGATGTTATCTGTGTTGATACCATAAATGTCGTGTTACTTCATTCTGTTTCATATGCATTTGATTATATCGTTGTTGATTCTGTTGAAAATGTTGAGAATATCGATAATATGCAGCAAATCAACTCTTTGAAAATTGAAAAAGAGCGTCTGATCAACGAACTTTCAAATGAAAAATGTCGTCTTCAATGGTGTCAAAAGTATTGTCAAAATCGAGAACTTGCTTTGCAAAACAAAATCAACCAGTTGCATTCAAAATCTGTTGATCCAAAAATAGAACATCTGGATGATGAAAACGTATCTTTAAAATGTCAAATTTCAAAATATGAACAAGAAAAAGCCAAAGTCAAAACAGAATATGGTGTCATATTTGATTTGCTAAAACAGACTCGTGAAAAAGCATCACAAGAACTTGATAATTATCTTGCACACACTAAAGATGTTTTACATGTTAATGCAAACATTCGCTCTGAAAATCAAGATTCGTTGCACACTATTGTTGAGTTGAAAGCAAAGCTAAGAAAATATAATAAAGATAAGTCTAGTAACACTAATGGACTTGCACCAGGAATGTTTAAAATTGACACTAGAACGCCTAATGACAAACCACAAGATACTAATGTACTTCTTTCCACTGAAACAGGAATAGTTGCCTATTTTCCCAACGCTAGCACTTCACAGCTTAAGAGCAAATCAAGGAAGAATAGGAAGTTGCGACGTAAGAAAAGAACAATAAAGACCTCTGAAGTAGAAGAACACCTTAGGACTTTGAATAAGACTCAAGTTGCACCCACTTTAGACATAGCGTTAGACAAATGTAATAGAAAAAGTGATGTAACGGATGTTGAACCTTTAAGTACTTTAAATGTTATGTTTGAAGCTTCTTGTGTTGGTTGTCGTGAAAGCATGTTTTTTGGTTGTCATGATAAATGTGTTGCTAATGCTATCTTATCTCGTAAGCGGAACAATAGAAAACGGAATACCTCTAGGCCCACTAATGCTTCTAAGTCTGGTCTAGGTAAACCGCCTTCTAGTGCTTATGCCTTAATCATTGATGTACCCACAGAAACCCCTTCACCTCCTAGGAAGAACTTATCACCTAGTGCATTCACTAAGACCAAAGCTAAGACTAGTTGGAGATGGCAGAAATGGTTACATAATACACTTGGCTTTACATGGATACCTAAAATTATAAACATGTGTGTTTCAACTATAACTGCATCGGAACCCTCTAACTCTTCGGATTCCACATCTACTTCTATTCCATCTGTGTCGTCTGTGTGTAATGCAGGTGATACAGATCATCCTCTGGGTTGTTGATAGCGGATGTTCCCGGCACATGACAGGCAATCTCAAACTGTTATCAAACTTTGTCTCAAAGTTCATTGGCACTGTCAGGTTCGGGAATGATCACTTCGCGGCTATCATGGGCTTCGGAGATTACATCAATGGAAACATCAAAATTAGCAGGGTTTATTATGTGGAAGGTCTCGGTCACAATCTCTTTTCAGTCGGTCAATTTTGTGATGGAGATTTGGAAGTTGCTTTTAGGGAGAAAACTTCTTTCATTCGTGATCTACAAGGAAACGATCTTATGTCTGTCAACGCACATCAAGTCTTTACACAATCTCCATACAAGACATGATCGCTTCATCTCCCATCTGTTTACTTTCAAAGGAAACATCTACAAAATCTTGGCTATGGCACCGTCGGCTTTCACACTTAAACTTTCAAACCATAACCAATCTTGCACGTTACAAACTTGTTGAAGGTCTCCCAAGATTTCGGTATTCTAAAGATCACCTATGCTCAGCTTGTGAACAAGGGAAAAGAACTCGTGCTCACTTTCCTTCAAAGGTGGAACACAGCTCTCAGCATGTGCTTCATCTTCTCCACATGGATTTGTGTGGTTCGATGCGTGTGCAGACGATTAACGGCAAACGCTACATCTTGGTAATTGTGGATGACTACTCAAGATGGACTTGGGTTTATTTTCTTCGAAGTAAAGATCAAGCTCCACAGATGATCATCACCTTTCTCACGAAAATTCAAGTTCAGCTCCGGAACACAGTCAGACAAATCAGAACAGACAAAGGAACTGAATTTGTGAATCAAACTCTACGTGCTTATTATGAGAAAGTGGGAATTGAGCATCAAACATCCATTGCACGAACACCAGAACAAAACGGAGTTGTTGAAAGATGAAACCGTATGTTAGTGGAAGCTGCAAGAACGATGTTGATTAATGCAAAACTTTCAGATTACTTGTGGGCTGAAGCCGTATCTACTGCATGTTACACTCAAAACCATTCAATGATTACTAAACGCCACAACAAAACACCTTACGAGCTTATCCACAACCATAAACCGAATCTCAAACACTTTCATGTCTTTGGATCCCTTTGCTATCCAAATAATGATCGTGATGACTTTGGTAAGCTCAAGGCTAGAGCTGACATTGGAGTCTTTGTTGGATACTGTGAAAACTCTAAGGGTTACCGGATCTGGAATCATCGTACAAGGGAGATTATGGAAACGATTCATGCTAACTTCGATGAGCTTACTGAAATGGCTTCTGAGCAAAACAGCTTGGATCCCGAACATAACCGTCTAAACTTCCCCCAAACCCCATCATCAGCTGAACCAAGCCTCCAGCTTACTCGACGTCAAATGGAACAGCTATTAGCTCCTCTGTTTAGTGATGATATTGATCAACGTGCTCCAGATGTATCAACTGTTTCCGCTGCTCAACCTAATATTAATCCAATACCTGATACACCTGAAACCACAACTTCTGTTGCTGAAGCACCTCCAATTGACTCTACAACAACAGTCGAACAAAATGCATCCAACGACGCGGAACCAGCTGATGATTTTCTGAATCATGAAGTACCCCCAACCGCAAATTATTATCCAAATGCTTTCTTTAACCCGTTCACCAATGAAACTGCCACTTCTGATGTAGCAGAATCCTCTACAAGCCATTTGAATCCTCCTAATCTGCACAATGTATATCAACATCAACCCTCCACACATCGCTAGACTAAAGACCATCCTTTTGTGAACATTATTGGAAACCCAAATCAACCAGTCGTCACTAGACAACGCCTTCAGACTGACGGTGAACATTGCATTTATGCACTCACCGTTTGTCAATCTGAACCCAAAAACATCAAAGAAGCAATGACTTATGACAACTGAATCGAATCCATGCATGAAGAACTGAATCAGTTTAAACGTCTAAAAGTATGGGAATTAGTAGAAAAACCAACAGGGGTCTACGTCATTAGTCGTAAGTGGATTTGGAAAAACAAGTTAGATGTTGATGGTACAGTTATTTGTAATAAATCACGATTGGTAGCTAAGGGTTATCGTCAAGAAGAGGGAATTGATTTCGAAGAATCATTCGCGCCGGTTGCTAGACTTGAGGCTGTTCGGATTTTTCTGGCATTCGCGGCTCACATGAACATCACGGTCTATCAGATGGATGTTAAAACTGCCTTTCTGAATGGTCAACTGAAGGAAACGGTATATGTTAGCCATCCAGAAGGATTCGTTGATCCCGAGTTCCCGAATCATGTCTACAAACTGAAAAAGGCTCTCTACGGTCTCAAACAAGCCTCCCGGGCTTGGTATGATAAGTTATCATCCTTTCTCATTGCCAATAATTTCATTAAAGGATCGGTCGACCCAACACTTTTCATTCAATATCACGGGACACACATTTTAATCGTTCAAGTTTATGTGGATGACATCATTTTTGGGTCAACCCACAAAAAGTACTCAAACACTTTTTCAAAACTAATGAAAAAACATTTTGAAATGTCCATGATGGGTGAACTAACGTTCTTTCTAGGACTACAAGTTCATCAATCACCCCGTGGTATTTTCCTAAGTCAGTCCAAATATGCTCTTGAAATTTTAAACAAACATGGAATGACAAGTTGTGATACCTATGCAACACCAATGGTACACACCAAGAAACTGGATGCTGATTTGCATGAGAAATTGGTTGACCCTACCAAATACCGAAGTATTATTGGGTCTCTCGTGTATCTAACAGCCAGTAGACCTGACATTGTTTTTGTTGTATATCTTTGCTCCCGTTATCAGTCGCGACCAACTGAAACTCACCTCTCTGAGGTTAAAAGAATCCTCCGATACATCAAGGGAACCACTAATTTGGGAATCTGGTATCCGAAGGAATCTGGTTTTGAACTAATAGCTTTTTCAGACACTGATCACGCAGGTTGCTTAGATTCTCGGAAAAGTACTTCAGGTGCTCTACAATTTTTTGGTGATAAACTGGTGTCATGGCAATCGAAGAAGCAGGATTGTACATCACTGTCATCAACCGAAGCAGAATATGTAGCCATGTCGGCGTGTTGTGATCAAGTCATTTGGATGAGAACACAACTCAAAGACTATGGGTACGTATTTGACAGAATCCCGATGTACTGCGATAATCGAAGTGCTATTGCAATCTTGTGCAACTCCGTTCAACATTCGAAATCAAAGCACATCGATCTTCGATATCATTTCATCAAGGAGCATGTGGAAAAGGGTACCGTTGAATTATATTTTGTGGGTACTGAATATCAACTGGCAGACCTTCTCACCAAAGCCTTAGCCCCTGCTAGGTTTACTGAGTTGGTCCACCGGATTGGTATGAGGTGTTTGACTCCAGAGGAACTGGATGAACTTTAGACACATTCTTAAAACCAGTCAAACACCAAAACATCTTTTGTAAATATTTTATCAAAAAGAAAAAAAAAATATATATATATATATATATATATATATATATATATATATATATATATATATATATATATATTTATATTTTATAAAACACAAAAATATTCTTCTATCTAAATTTCTTTCAACATGGCAAGTACAAATCTTCCGTCAACACTTTACTCTTTCAAACATTTCATTATTTTCACAGTCAAGTGTTGAGGGGGAGAATGTAAATATTTTCTGTTTCATAAAACCTTGTACTTGCATGTTACCTTGTATTGGTTGTATCTTTGATAATGGTGGGTATGTTTCTTGCTTCAAAACACTCCCCGGACTCAAATTTGTAAAGTTTCTCTAAAATAAAGGGGGAGTGTCGTTAAGTTTCTTTCCAAACTTACACTTTGTGCTTAACCAAAATGGAAGTTATAGGCTATGGATGAAAATGGTTGAGACGGAGGGGCCATTATTGTCAAAAGTTAAAACTGAAATTATTCAAAACTCCCCACCTAATATTTTTTCACATTTATTACTATCATTTAATATCTCAACCACCTTCATCCCACGCATAACATTGAACTTCAAATCCGTGTGTTAAATCTCAAATTTGTAAGTGGTTTAAGTTTTCTTGAGTGATTTTAAACAATGGTTTTTAATTGTATGCAAATCTAACGGTTAGCTTTTAAGCTAGGAATGATTTTGTGTTCTACGCATAAGCGTATGAACATGAAATCATCATGGGGTGTTTTTGATGAAATGGGTTGTGTTTTCAAACTATAAATCAAGTTTTTAAACCATTGTCATCAAGAAATCCAACCCAGAAAACGTTTTAATCATTTTTCAAAAGTTAGGGTTTATGCGTGGATTTGGAGGTTTTCTATTGTGAATGTTTCTGGATAATTTGTTGCTTGTATGATGATTATAACATGTTCAATTAACCAATTACACTCTTGGTTCTTACCCAGAAACATGAATTTTGTGAAATTAAGGATTAGGGTTTAAGACTCGTTAAATTTGGGTATTTATGAATCTTGAGGTGTTAGATGTTAAAACTTGTTGGAAACCTATCACATAGCCTCTAAGTCATCCCATAAGTAATTTGGTTGTGTTTGCATGGTTGGATTGTTTAGGCGTAAATCTTAAATTCTTAGAGTTTCAACCTTTACGCATAAACTGTGCCTATGCGTAACTGATAAACAATTGTGATTCCATGTGAGGATGAAAGGGATTGAATAAAGTGTTAATGGAAATGGTGTGATGAATTTATTTCAGGTTTTACGCGTGCAAAATCAGAATCAAGGTTAAAATTGAATTTCTACGCTTAAGGAATACCTTACGCGTAGATGTTACTCGTAAGAGAAATCTTACGCGTAACACTTACGCATAAGGGTCTACATGGGGACTACGCGTATCCTGTGAAGGATATGTGTAAACTTGGAGTCTTACGCATAAGGTTCACTCTTACGAGTAAACCTTATGCATAAGCTCCCAACATACGCTTACGCGTAAGCCTTATGCCAAGAGCCTTTTCCTACGCGTAAGATTTCTTACGCGTAAGAGGGACTCCTACGCATAAGCTTAGGTCTACGCGTATGGTTACACTTTGTTTACGCATAAGCTTGCATTATTACGATTAAGCCTTAATTTTAACCTTACCAATGAAATGTTACGCGTACTAACTTGTAAATAAGTTACTCATAACGTCACAAGCCCAAAATGTCACTAATAAGCTATAATGGTTAAAATGTTGTGTGAATGAGTGAAAATTTGGACTTTAAAATTCAAAATCAATACACTCACGTAACTTATCACATCAACTTTGGACTATTGGACAAACAAGTGACATTGGACTCATAACATTCATTAACATAACATATTCAATAATTAGATAATAAAATCAACTTTTGACTAAAATAATGTCTTTCGATATGTTAGTTCTTTTGGCTCAATATCTTTCAGATCACGATATGGACATCACAATGGAAAACGTTAACGCACCAAACGAGCTCACAATTGAATACATTTTCCCTACTGGTTATAGAATGAAGATTGGCAAGAACAACCTTATGGTTGACTTTGAGAACTTCACCTGCTCTGAGTCTTCATGCCGAATTGCTGTGGATATTCTTAAGACTCATCCCAACAACAACATGCTCACCAACTCAGCAACGGTACCAGAGATCTATATCCATCAGTTCTGGCACACAATGAAGAAAGTTGATGGTCAAGATGCTGTCACGGTGACTCTCAACAATAAACAAGTCACAGTCACTGTTGCTGATTTATGAGCCATTCTTCTGCTCCCTACTGTCCAGCCTGAGTATGTTCCTACTCCAACTGAAGAGGCTACACTCCAATTCATGGTCGATATTGGCTATGATGAAGCTGCGGGAATCATTACCAAACACTCTTCAGTCGATTTAAAGAACATCCCTCAGCCATGGAGAACTTTATACATCATGATCGCTAAGTCTGTTTCTGGCAGAGACAGCGGTTATGAGCATCCTAAGCTAATGGAACTACAAATCTTCTGGGGCATGGTCAACAAAATGCACATTGACTACGCAAGACTGATTTGGTAAGACATGATGTCTTACCTCAAGAAGCCTGGCACAAAGGTCCCTTTCATCAGATACACAAAATTGTTGATCCAGAGGATACTCGGGAATAATCAAGATATTCCCTTGAGACTTGATGACCCCAACCATCATTCTGCGTTGTTTGAGCCTACATTAAATGTTGTCAGATTCAAAGACTCATCAACAAAGAAACAAGGTGTAGTATTGACTGACTTCCTACTCAATGATGAGATTAAAAGCCTTCAATCGTATTCATGATATCAAGAAGCAGTGACCTTAGGCAAAGTCGGCTTCATGGATGAAAAGTCTTCAGCCATACCAGTAAAGAAGACCAGGAGAGGTAGTACTGGAAGTATAGCAAGCACTGAGAGTGCCCGTAAGTATCCTAAGAGAAATCCTTCACGAAAAAGAAAGGTTCCATCTGAGGGTGCCATTCCTACTCCTAGACCGACATTTAAATTAGAGGATCAAGACTCCGAGGATACTGACACTGATGAAGAAGTTCACTATTCAGAGTCTATTACGGATGATACAACAACAGTTGAAAAACCACAAAGCCCCAAAACAGACAAGGGTAAAACCCCAGTTGCTGAGCAGGAAGATGAAGAGAGTTCAGATGAAGAACTAAAGGATGAAGAAAAAGACTACCACAAGACACTGAAGCACCTGAGGATTCAACATGCTGCTGAGGAATTTAACCTTCAACAAACTCGAGGCCTTGGAGGTTCCAACGGTGGTGCACTTACCATACCAATTCGTGATGCGGTTAATCAACCAGATAAGCGAACTGGTACCACCGCTAAAGAATCCACGGAGCAGCAGCAGCAAAACTATGAGGTTCCATTTACCTTAGAGGAAGAAGAGGAAAAGGAGAAGGATGAAAAGATAACTGATGAAGAAATTGAGGAAGCTGCTAAGGAAAGAGCTGAAGAGGAAGCTCAAGCTAAAGAAGAGGCTAGGGTTAAAGCTGAAGAAGATGCTAAAGCTCAAGAAGAGGCTGATAATTATCTCCTAGATAATCCTGAACATAACCCGGAAGAAATTTCTTAGCCACCAAAAGACCCTAAGCCTTCTCATGACTCTTCCTCATCAGATTCATCATCTCACTCATCACCTCCACCATCCAAAGATGCTACCACCAGATCCACATCCAAATCGGTCAAGAAACTAACTGATACATGGGCATCACGTGCCAAGACAAAGATTGTCAAATCTTTCCGTCAAGAAAGGAAGCGCAACGTTGTTAACAAGAAACTGAATCAGCTTGCGGACAGAATCAATCTACTTCATACTGTGATAAACGAGTTTTCGGGAGAACGAGAACAGATTCAGCAGTTTCTCAATAGAGATATCCAAGGGGAAATGGACAAGACGATCAGAGACTATACTCACAAGTTTCTTCTCGACACCGTCCCTGGAGTGACAAGAGAGATGTTCGCCAGACAACTCTATCCTAATCTCATGGCATTAGTCAAGCATACACTGTCAACTACCCCTGTTGCTATGCAAATCAATCCAGTCACACCTCCGGTTGTCTCCGATGCTGAATTGATATCGAAGCTGGTATTGCAAATGTCTCAACGATCCGGCACTTTCACTTCTGACGAAGCTAAACTATTTGAGGCACATCGTGTAAAGAGTCAGCTGAAAGGGCTAAGCGACCAAGAGATGATGATGATGCAGACAAGGATTCTGAGCCGAAAAGCAAAAAGAAAACTGACGAATCATCATCTATGCCTCCACCACCCCAAAGGACCACCACCACTGGAAGATCTTCACAACGTCCTTCTGCTAAAGACAAACCTCAGGACTCTGAGTCTCCACCACCAACGGAGAAAACTGGTGATCATTTTGAATACATCGGTGGTGATGACGAAGAGATTCCTGAGCCCCAAAAACAACCCCCTTCTTCTACATCAACTAAGCAACCAACATCATCCTCCAAGCCACAGAAGAAAAAGTCAACATCAGTTGTATCATGGCTTGATGAAGATGAAACTGAAGAATATGAATGGTTTTCAAATCTTGTTGATGCAACCCCTCAATTACCGGAAGGCCAAGAACCGGTAGATGGTCGAACTCTGGTGCATGCCAAGATAATTCAAGAAAAGTTTAAGGTGAAGAAGATGACGAAAGCATAGTTAAGACGAATCAAGAACGAAGCCTTTCAACTTCTAAAAGATAGCTCCAACAGTGCAATTGAAGTCGAACATCATCTCGATAACATTGCACGAGCCATGTCCAACAATATTGATTGGCTCAACCCAGAATCTAACATCGACTTCACCAAACCTGACAAGGCTCCTTACTACACTGACTGGGCCAAGCCACTACCCACCATTGGTCGACCTGATCAACCTCATATTCCCTACCGGTATTTCTTCAACAATGACCTGGAATTTCTTCAGCACGGTAGCGAAGTTAGCAAGAAATACGCTACCTCACTCACCTTTCCTATCCCGGAAGCAATCTTCTCCAACAACGTAGCCATCGAGGAAGAAGCCACACATATGTTCGTTGATAATGTGGTTAATTATGACCTCGATGCACTGTATGGAATTCATCACTGGCCTGAACGAAGAAGAATCTAATACAGAAGCTGCCATGTACTCAAATCTAAGAAAGAGGTGTACAGTGACCAACGGATCGTTTCTATAATGCATGTCAGCCTGTCTACTAAGTGGGACTACTCATTCCTGAAGAAAATCGTAGTCAAACGCCAAGAAGAACAGGAATACGACTTTTCTGAAGCAGATTTATGAGATTCTCACTCAATGACATTGAAGACATGTATCTTGCTAAGGTACAAGGTCGAATGCGACATTTCTCCACCAACATCCAGCTCCAGTACATCAAGTCATTGCTGATATTCATCAGAAGCATCGTCATCCAGGAACGTGTTGAAGACCTTCAACTTGCCGTGGAATCATACCAAAAACGTGTTAATCTCACAAAACCAATGCTCTACATTCCCGATATCAACCACTTGGCTCAGTACACCATTCTCAAGAAACCTAAGTTTGGTGTAGTCTACCGCAGTGAACTTTACCGTAACTATTTGATGGCATGTAATGAGCTTCACAAGTTCTGTGATCACACTTTGAAGAAGGTTCGCGACGGGTTAGCATATCGGTTAATGGAGATTCATGAAGGCATAGGGTCGAAGAAGAGGTGGAATTCGAGGGAAAGGAGGGATGCGAAGAAAATCATCACAAGGATTGATGAAAGGTTGTTTCGTCGCGATCAGATAAGGACTTTGGAGAGCTTCGTGGGTGGACAACTGAGTATCTCTCTAACAGGCTATCAACGTCCAGAAAGAACTCCCGGTGTTATTGACGGACTGCCTGGTACTCCTTGATTATTTTCTTGATTAATATTTGGATGTGTTAATCTTTATTATTAACTATGGCTTGTGCACACATAACAGTGTACAACCCGTACTTGTAATGAAAGCACCCTGTGGTACGCATCAGTGCCACAATCCTTATAAAAGGAGCGAAAGCTTCTTACTTTTGAGTAAAACTTATCAAAACTTTCATTTTTCCAAAGTTTTGCTCAAAAGAGCAAGTACTTCTCCTTATGTTTTCAAAGCCTCAAAAGTTTGTATTACTTGTTGAGGGGGAGTACTTGCTATAATCTTTGTTCACAAATGATTCTTCATGGAAATCTTCCCACAAAACTCGAAATGGACATATTCGATATCAAAACTTCGTCAAAAATAACATTTATATGCCATTTTTGAGGGGGAGAAAAATTTTATGATACTAATATGTTGTGAAAATTGTGATTGAATCCTCGTGCTAAAGACTTAACCCATGAATTGACGAGATCTGAACTGTCATACATCGAAAAGATTTGTCTTCCAAGACTTATCTGAGTAGATTGTACCTTTCGAGAAACTCTTGATAGACATGAACTTTGACGGGTCTGGCAACCTTTCGAGGTTTGTCCACACCTTCAAGGTAGTTATTAGAGCTAGTTGTCACCTAAAAGCTGACAATGTAACTCTTTAACTATGCAACGTAACCGTGTCTCGCGGGGAATTGTTTATCTTGAGTCGGTCAATTCAAAAGTGCGCGCTCTTCTCTCACCGTGCAGATTTCTGTCAAAACACTTAAGCACGTGTGGAGGGGGAGTATTTCTACAAAATATAAAAACTCTCACAGTGGTACAAAATGTTTTTACTCATAACCACTTTGAGAGATTTTCATGAAAATGGTTTTATGGCAACATAGGTTAGTCATGGAGTTATAAGGTGACTAAGGTTAGGAATAACCGTCCTATGATCCGCCAGAGCCGGAGGGATCTACCCAAGGACACCACCAATAGTTAGAATTTAGAAGTCCTTAGGTATGATTATAAAAAGGAGAAAATGAAAATCGGAGAAAGAAGGAGTTGAAGAATTAAAAAGAAAAGTAAAGAAAAGGGTGAAAATAAATAGCCCTCCAAATTATTCAACTTAGGGCAGACACCGGGTTCAACTCATATGCTACTGGTTGTCACTAGATGACACCGGTATTGAAGATCAAAGTCGTCATAGACCCAGTGACGCATGCACTAAACCTTCTTAGCCACTCAAGTTTCTCCCAACAGAAGTTTGTTTTATTCTCACAGGGAACCCTACGTAAACTATCGGCTTTCTCTTAGAGATTGCTGGTATTGAAGAAGGAGACCCTCTCCCTAGTCTCTGCTTAGGAAAACCAAAGCGCACTATTGAGTCTAGAGCCACAAGATTCATCAAAAGATCTCTTAGGAACACTCAACATTTCATCACTTGTCGTTCAACAATAAGAACGCAAGTGATACTATTCTAGAGTCCTACACAGATCTTAGCAATCTGTCGAGAACATTTATGAGGGGTTCACAACAGTGATCCTCAGTGATTGAATGGAAACTCCTGCCATGATCAACATCAAACAGCCCTGACAGCAGGTCACTTTGGTAACTCCTTGTGGGTTACGCTTAGTGTTGTATCAAACGGTCTACAGTCGTGGGGTGATGCTTCGGTGTACCTCAGCGACTCACCTGAACTGTAGATGTACTTCGGTACATCGTGTTATCCTACTTGAGGGACTCCAGTTCAGGAACAGCCTTTGCTAGAATTAGAGATGTGTTTTCATACTATGCTGTTAACACGCTCGAAGTTCGAACTTATAAGTGCTGAAAATTCCGCTAAGGAGATTCCTTTCAAGAATCGAGTCCTGAAGATGTGGGTCATTACTTGAACTTGTTCAATGTAATGCCAACTGTCCCTTATGGGATTCGGACAGCTGATTCCCCCGACCAAGGTGAATAGAATCAAGACATTCATCAGAAGAAAAATCATAGTGGTCAACTCTTTAAGAAATGACCACAATGATCGATTGGTGTTTATCGCTAATCCATTCTTATGTTTTCTTCTTATGGATGCTCCTGGGAGATGATCGTGCAGATTCTCCACATGCTCATACCAACAACAACACATATTGAAGTTCTCTCGAAAGGCAACACAAAAGTCAGAACGATTCTTCCTTAAATCCAAAGAATCAACAAAGTATAAAGACTAAGAGAACTACATCTATCCTGATATCCAACGTCAAAGAGCGTGTGAGCATGTTGGAGAAAGACGTGGAGACACCTGATCAACGATGCGGACCTGATGCAGATTACAACAACATAACATCACCATATCCACACCAGAACAAAGAACAAAGATTAATGAAGACGTCAAAGCTGAAAACTTCAAAGAAAACAAGATCCTTACACTGGAGAGATTGTTAAAATCAAGGCACTTCTTCTCACAAGAAAGAAGAATGTCAAAAGACGTCAACAACGTTTCAAATTACTTAAGTCATTAATTACCAACACTTAGGGGGAGATTGTTGGAATCACTCCTAAACTATATTTCAAGTGTTTGTAATTAACATGTAATAGGTTGCTTAATTAGGCTTTAGTATTAATGGCAAGGCTTATGTAGAAAGCCCATAAGCCTTGGCCTAAGCCCATAAGGAAGGAAGGGAACTCCTAGTGTTGCCCTAGTCCCTTCCCCTATAAATAATGTTGTAAACCTTCATTTGAAGGTTGGTTGTTCACATTTACATAATTCCTACGCATAACTTTTCTCTCATATATTCGTGTGTTGTGTTTGTGTGTTCATCCGCTCTATTTCTTACCTTATTTCTAACATATTGATGCTTGTGTTACAATATGGTGACCTAACAGAGAAAAAGAGACGTTCAAGACCAGTGTTCTCATAGCGTTCGAGTTCAGCTATTCTGCTTTTCTAGAATTGATGTAGTTTTCTTATGCGTTTCAAGTTATGCCTCAGGCCTCGCAAAAGCTATATTTCAATTTTATTCTAAATTTTATGTGAATTTCTTACAAATACTAAACACTAAATCCAAAAGTGTTACTTTTTTTATGCCCCTTAAAAGTTCATTTCAAGTGACCTGCTTGACTCTTTCTACAGTTAATAAGCATTAACATTGGGGCCATTTCCGAGTTCTCCTTTACCAATAACAAGCCTATATCTTACCAAGTTTAGTTTATATTTTTTGGTTTATGTTAGCCGGAGATAATAATGGCTAACAGTTGTTGACCAGTTGTTATGAAAATAATGCTTTAATAGACGTATTTCGGTTATATATATAGTTACATACTGTGCATACAACCATTTAGGTAACTATTACTAACCTTCTCATTTTAAGGCTGAATTATTGTGTACTGTTAAGTCGCTACAAAAGGATCTCGATCAAATGGATGAATTAGCTTATACAAGGTAATGATGTTAATCTACATTTACCATCTAATAATCACTATATTTTCTTCTATTATCACCCAGGTAATAACAACTATTTTTGTGATAACTCTATATGGTTCTCTAGCAGCTCATGATCACGGTTAATGTAGTTGTTTGTGCGAGCGCATATATATGATCTCTAGCAACTCATCGACAATACCTAGAATGATCGTTACCCCTTTAGACAATAAGACCGCACCGTGACTACCTCTCTGATACGGTAGATATCACTGTAACTATGCATTGAACCTGTCTATCTGTAATTTATTCTACCTAAGCTATTAGTCGACCTGTTGACATGCTTGATAATGATAAAGTATTTATTTCATACAGTTCAACTTTTAAGCATGGTGGTCAAAGAGTAGCAACAATGTTGATGTATTTGACTGATAATGTTGAAGGGGGGAAAACGTTTTTTTTCCTGTGGCAAGGGTTGCATTTGAAGCCAACACTGGCATATATTTAAGATACCAAAGGCCAAGAACTTGGCGGATCTAATTAAATTTCTGCAATGACATCAACTTTGGCATAATTATATCTTCATGTGTATTAAAGCATTTATGTAACTTTTTTCTATGAATTAGTATTTGGAATTTTCCTATAGTTTTAGGATCAACATATGTCATTGCTATAAAATGTAAACTATAAAGTTATAAAATTCTAAACTATTTTCATGATTGTTATATACATGTTGATTATTAAAACGTGACAAATGCGTAAGCATCATGTACTTTATTTGTTCTCATATTTATTATTGTTATTTTCTGCATATAATACATGAACATTGTCTTTTTGTTTTCAGTTTTTTTGTTTAACATATTTGCCGTTATTCATTATTTACTTACGTCCAGATAGATTTTGTCAAACAATATTATGAAGCGTACCCGCCCATCCCAGGGATCATGAAGCTATTTTGTCAAACAATATTATGAAGTAAACGAATCTACGGGCTTTTCAGGATTTGCTTACTAAAATTGTTCAAAAGGGTCTGTTTTGTCATTAAAAAACAAGAAATTGCCTAATATCATTAAAAAAAAAAAAAAAAAAAAAAAAAAAAAAAAAAAAAAAAAAAAAAACCTGGTTTGATAGCAAGTACCACATGTTAAGTGAAGACTATTTGACCCGTTAGAGTTAGAACATACTCAAACCAACCAATTACTAGGGCACATGTGAAGAAGGACATCGGATTAAGGAAAGGGTCCAAGGAGCATTTATCACCATTCTGAAACAATACTTTTTAATGGAAATGGTTTAAAGAGGTTGTTTCGGATTGCTTATTTAACTCCTTATAAGTAGTTTAAATAAGCATGCCCAAATTCTCCTATATGAAGTCTGAATACGCAATCCCATTTGATGCAACTAAATAACACAATTACAAGCAACCCAATCTATTTACATTCATATTTATTTGTCGATATGTTGTAATTGAACCTAACAATGTATGCAACCTGACTAATAACAATACAAAGACACAACAAACATATTTATGCATAATAACAAGTCCGACCCGTTTGAATGTAATGACTAAACAAATCCATGTATAAGTTTGTGATTTGACCAAGTCATAACATTCAGCTACAATATCAACATAGCAAACGTTACCAAAAAAATTTTTAAACAAACCATGTATAAGTTTGTGATATGACTGAGTGAAAACAAATAGCTACAAAATCAACATAGGGATTGTTTTAGTAATTTCTTTTTCGAAATTGTATGAAGGGATTGTTTGAGATCGCTTATTTAAATTGCTTCTCATAAAGGAGCTATTCAGAATTTGCTTACTGAAAAACAAGAGATTGCCTAATATCATAAATAATCCGTTAATCCATGAGAAACAAAATGCTTTCTTTGACTAAAATATAAGATACCTCATTTACTTACGAAGTTCACTTCGTCCCAGATATTTTGGACTCCAAGGCACAAGGAAAGAACAAGCATCTTGAGAAACTGCTAACGATAGAGAGTCCATACAAGTAAAATATTTAAATAGCATGTTAAGATGTTGGAAGGTCCTATAGGTACATCCAATGATACAAATAACCTTCCAATTAGGTGATCAAAGCAAGAACAACAATATAAGCTTAATTTACCTTCAAATATGTTACCCAGGTGAAGCTTATCAGCCATGGGAGAGGCATCTTGACTTTAGTCCTTTACCAATAAACCGTTTTACCCATGACCGGGCACTACTAAAGGAAAAGGTGGACTTTTCTGTGACGTGGGATTCCAACCAAGCCAATTGAATCACCACATAGCAAAGAAGAGAGAACAATATATACATTTGTTACATTCATTTTTTGCATTGTACCAAAGGTCAAAAATTGGGCGGGTTTTGTAATGGGTCGAATCAGATTTAGGTTAGAACATGGTAGTTATACTATGTCAAAAGAATCCTTAAATTCTATAGCATTTGGATTTACTTTTTCACGTACATTGGTGAATACTATCTCTACGGTTAGTGAAAAAGATTTGTGCATAATCAAGAGCTACAAAACAATTAAAAATATGCATCCATGTCTATTAGTTTGCTAATGACAAATATGAGTTTAGGAAATTTCATTTAATGACAAATTTAAAATGGGCGGATATTGTTTTTTCTGCAAGTTCCAGCATGTTAATGGAGATTTTGGGGAGATTTAAATGGTATTGAATATGATATGCATAAGTTAGTACTTTGATAACTTTGAATGTCGAGCCACGTGGGTTATTTCATAATTTACTACATGTAACAATTACATGAACTTTGTAATTTTGTAAGTTTATTTAAAACCAATCAAGACTGACTTTCAATAGATTTAGTAAAAACAAGCACCTTTATCTTTCTGTTGAAGATGGAACGAAAGGACTCGAGCTTTGAAAGGTAAATATATCGAGAAAAATAAACATATAGCAACAATTCAATAAAGAATCACATCTGAATATTGATGTAACGTGTCAAGCAAAATGAACGTATAGAAACTTTTGAATACACAACGACATATAGACATAGATATATGGTGGTATAAACCATAATTATAACAAAAAAAGAAGCTATTTGCTACTTAATAGAGATAAATACATTATTAAGAAATTTAGATAAAACCCCGTACGTGCACGGGCATTATAACTAGTTATTTATATAGGGGAAACTGGTTGTTGCCAACTTGGCCTTACACCAACTGGTCTACGGTTAGCATGTGAGATATGCTTACATAGTTACATGTCCTTCACCGATACCAACGCGGAGACAAAATGTTCCAGAATAAAATACAAACAATGATAACCTTTCTCCAATGATATACAAGTTGCTAATGTCGAAAGCTATAGTGTGCCTAAATTGTGTGTAACTGGGATATTTTGAGTTTTGCTGGTGTCGAGCTTAGCTTGAGAACAGAGTTGTACAACGCACATGTTCTTAAGCCCAACATTAAGACGCATGGAAACAGGCCCAATACAAATATAGATTAGCAAAACAATTAATTAGATTCCCTATAGCTTTTTAACTCCACTGTATAATTACTAGCATATTACCCGCGCAAAACAACGACGATACTTAACATGTCAGTTTTTCTTATACCTTGATCTTTAAGCGGTATGCAGTGAGAGTTAGTATTTGACGGTTTACCCGTTTGATAGTTTGAAAAGAGTATATGCGTATTTGAATTTCCGTAAATTATATCAATACAAATATAGATATTGATACTTATACTCATTTGAACTTTGTATAACTTGAATGTTTATAATAAAAATTACAACTATAAATTTGTATTATTGTAAGTTTGTAACATCCATTTTAATACTAAAATTTAAACCTTAATTATATGAATTTTAATTATATAAATGATTAATTATAGGCTTAAAAAACTAAGACTTCCTTCTTTAAAAAGTCCTAAATACATTATAAGGTAATATAGATTATTAGACAAAAATACACCGTTGGTCCCTAAAGTTGTCCAAAACCATCGTCATTGCCCAAAACTTTGGAATTTCGTCTCCGTGAGTCCAAACCTTGGGATTTTGAGGCCAAAGTGGTCCCTTGACCCTTTTTCTCTCGGTCAACGTTTGTTTTTACGAGGCTATAATAGACAACTCACATTTATACTATACCTTAGTTAAATTTAACTCAAGCCATTACCCAACAATGAACGTTAGGGACCAACTGTGAATATGACTATGCAACTTGAGTGTATCTTATCTGATACGCATTTATTTTTTGCGCGCGAACCAATAAACCCACCCACCAAACCCATATACACACCATAATAACACAAACCCTTATCCATACCATCACCTGAAAATCAAAAACCAAATCCAAACCCTCATTTCGAGAACTCAAAAAACCAACTCAAATTCCAACAATGCCATGTCGTTTGGAGCTAATGTTATCACGAATGGCAGATTATATTAGAAACATGCCAGACATCGTAATCACTAATACTTTGAATTGTTTGCCAATAAAATATGTGGTGAGGACCGATAGTTTAGCGAGAAATTATAGGTTTAAGTGGACTTTACTCACCGATGTCATAGTTGATGAGGATTTCTTTTATCATTTAACAAATAAGTTTGATGCGAGGCATGTAACTAGACTGTTACTTCAGCTTAAAGGTACGATAAGAAAATTTATCTTCTCCAAAGAGCCCAAAACGTTGTGTGGACAAGAAGGCATGAATTATGAAGAGATTCAGGATTGGCTTTTGTTTTTGGCTCGAGATGGAATTGAGGAGCTTACAATTAGAAAATGGTATGGTGAACCACTTACGTTGCCAACCCAACTTTACTCTCGTATGGAGTTGAAACATTTGGAACTTCATTATTGTACTTTTCCTACTTTGGTATTTTTTAGTAGTAGTTTTCCAAATCCATTGAGCTTAGAATTGTGTTCTGTCAATTTTTAAAGCGGTATATTTTGGGAGTTTATTGCTGGTTGTCCCTTACTTGAGTTTCTTAAAATGAATCGTGCTACTGCAAACGAGATGAGACTATTGGATATTAGCAAACTTAAGAATATGAAGATTTTGAATTTTTCATTCGGTGTTTGGAACCATGCGACGACAATCACAACATCCATTATCTTTCACTTGACAAGTCTTCCAAAACTTGAGACCCTTACATTAGATTTTCAGGACTGCACGGTAAGACCAATTTGAGTTTTACACTTCAAATTACAGAATGTTAAAGCAGTCTCTTAACACTTACGAAATGTAATCTTTAAAACTTAAGAAAACTCGACCTTTTGTAGTTGTTGGCAGAAGCACATTCCAGGTTGAATGTCCATGTGGCCTTGGTATCCCTCAAGACTCTTAAGCTATCCGGAGTGGATTTTAGGAATAATGTAATGGCATCATTCATCATTAAAATGATTGTTGCAACTCCAAATTTGCAAATGCTAGAAATAAGAGTAATTGGAATGCATATGTATCAAATAAATCATCTTAAATTGTCATTGGTTGTGCATCACAATACTATCACATTTTGCAGGCTTCATACACGCTTAGTGTTCTACCTTTGGAAATTTCATCATTATATTTAGACAGCAACACAATGAGGCCGAGGCAGCTTGAGAGTGTGGTGTTTCGATCTTTTCCTAGATCAGAAAATGAATTAACTATAATAAAGTTTATACTATCTTGTTCCCCCTTGCTGAAGATAATTTGTAATAGGGTCAGCGATTTGAGTGATGATGAGTCTGAAAATATCAAGATGAATTGGGATTTGGCTAGGAAACTGTTAAAATCCCGCCGAGCTTCCCTTACAGCCGGAGTAGACTTTTTTTAGTGGTTGTAGTTTATGTATGGGTTGAATACCCTATGACAATTAATCTTGTATAAAGTTTTTTACTATTTCTGTATAGGGTTTGTCTTAAATTTAGCTTGTGCATATGTTGTCGGTTATGTAAATGTCTAATTTAGGTTCTTCATATGTTGGTTGCCAAATTGTGGTAAATGGGAGTTTTGCCAACATTGGAAAAAGGCTGTGTTTTGCAAGTTTGATATTAAAAAGTCAAACTTCCATTTAGCAATTCCATTTGACTTTAGGAAGTACAACTGCAATCCATGCGTCAAAAATATAGCATTTCCATTTGACTTTAGAAAGCAACCTACAAAATGGTAAATGCCATTGTCCATTTGAAGTTTGACTTTGTAAAGTCAAAATTGCAAACCCATGAGTCAAATGTTATCTGAAAAAAGTATATATATAAATAAGTCAAGACTCAACTAGAAAGGAGTTTGACAATTTTTTTTAGGGGGTGTTAGGATATGAAATGCAATTTTGACTTTAGAAAGTCAAACTGTAAATGGTTGTGTGTATTTTAACCCTTAACTAAATGGTAATGATAAAGTTGTCAAATTCATGGACCAAATGTGAACAATCAAGATATTAATGGGCAGGAGTTTTAAGTATGCCAACGGCAACCTAGAAAAATTTAGGGACCTAGTATGAAAAAAAATCATGACTGGACCCCTTGACCGTCTCTTCCCTGAGACGCTATTTAATGTAGCGCGCGAGACAATAAAGCCATCCACAACCTTTTCCTCACACATTTTCCAATGAAAGATTTCCTTATATTGAATGATCTAATGGATGTCGTTGGTTCATCCCGCTTACATGATCGGATGGGATTGTGGTTTAGGCAAGAGGCTGCCGAAGAAGGGTTTTTTGCTAATTTGTGCCTGCATTGATCATCTCAAGAGGATGATCATCAAGCGTAGAGAGCTTATTGTGGAGAATGAAGCTTTGGGATCGTATGGTACGGCGCTTGACTGTTTGGATGTGCTGAGAGATACCCAGGCCAGGCAAACCCACCAACTTGCTCATTTGATAGAGATTCTGGGTGAAACTGATGCTACTATTCGTAAGCAGGAAGGTTATGTTGCGAAGATGGCTGAAAATAACTACTGACTTTTGGGTATTTGATGGGGGTAGCTAAATGGGGTCCTTTGTTTGCTTCTTTTGGATTATGACGTTGTTGACACGGGTATGTGAATGGAACTTTTGTTTGGTTGTTGATGATGGTTTGATCCAGTTTTTGCTCTACTTGTAATCTACTATAACTATGATGAAATATAAATCTAAGTTTCAACATTTAGTCTCTTCTTGTATTGTGCTATTTTGTGTACTGATTGTATCAAAAAAACCAAACACCCCTTTCTATCAACAAAACCAAACACAATGGTTATAATATTATATGTGTTCAAAATCCAAATGTTTTTGCATTAAGATATATTTTATATTTGTTGTTTATGAAAAAATAGTATGGTGTTAGTGTTGACAGTGGGACTGAACAACCCAAATGCCACAAATGTAACATCTTGATTTTTGACTTCCCTAAGTCAAACCAATTTAGCAAATGCCACAAATTGTAAGTTCTTGATTTTCTGACTTCCCTAAGTCAAGCCTATTTAGCAATGCACAACAAAACTCTATGAGTTACAATAACAACACAATTTTATATTGAAAGTATGGCATTATTAAAAGCAAGAGCTGTTATTGATCGATTTTACTTAAAATATGTTTGACTTCCCTATGTCAAACACTATCACTTATAATATGTAAGTCAAACATATTTATCAATGCACAACTAAACACAATCAGTTAAAATAACAACCCAAATTTTAATTGCTCGATTTCATGTTGACAACCATTACAAACTTCCCTATCATCTAAACATACAATTAGCTAAATCCACAACTTTCCCTATCGTCACTTTCCTTCCTTTCCTTCATTTCCTTCCTTTCCTTTAGATATTTAAACAGAGCTTCAAGATTTGTAATCCTTGTTTCCAAATCATAAACCTTTCATAACCCGATGTCAACAGCCTCTTCCTTCTCATTCTTAACACCCAAACGCTATTTATTGGAGCAATCTTCTTTCTTCAACCCACTGTACAAAGCCTTCCCTTTATCACTTTGTGACATTGTTAGTGATTTGGGTTGAATGTGCGTTGCTAGTATTTAGGGTTCAATGTGTGTTGTTGGTAATTAGTTGAATGTGTTTTGCTGGTACTAACAGGGTAACGGCTTAGGTTAAATTTAACTAAGATATAGTATAAATGTTAGTTGTCTATTATACCCTCGTAAAAACAAATGTTGACCGACAGAAAAAAAGGTCAATGGACCACTTTTGCCTCAAAATCCCAAGGTTTGGACTCACGGAGACGAAATTCCAAAGTTTTTGACAATGGCGATAGTTTTGGACAACTTTAAAGATCAACGGTGTATTTTTATCTTTTTATTATTGAACGAAATTTTTACAACTTTCACTACATATCTTACAAACACTATGGCATTGCACACAATTTTTGTTTATTGGTCACTCACATCATCACATGCCACGTAACAGATACCACAGAGCCAAAGGCTTTTGGTGTATACAAATCAAGGTTTTTAAAGCCCAAGCGGACATCAAATCGGTTTCCTTCCCGGTTCCCGGTTTTATTCACGGTTCAACCGGTTGACTAAGCCGGTTCGGTCCGGTTTCAAAACACTAATACAAATCATTATTTAATCATACAACACGAACACTGTTTTAAACAACTCAAATGCAATATCATCAAACTTTGATGACGAAAGACCACAATAGAACACAACTGTTTCTGTCTAATGTCGATAATAGTGATATAAACTGATATTCAAGTATTCAACTATGAAAGTGAACTCACAATTTGAAATTTCAAAGTCCCGATGGAACCTCGAAGGCTTTTTAACAAGTGGAGAAAAGAAATTCACACGACCTAAGTACTAGAATAAGAAGTCACCAACCTTAATTTTATAAGGTCGTATATTAATTCAATTGCTCAATAAACTCTTAATGGGAGATCACGCAGAGCTTATGAGCACAAATAGTGGCTTGTCTCCTAGCCGGTCCCGACCCTGAAACCAAATAGAAATTGAAATACAGTAGTAAGGCTTGTTTTGTAGCGACCACAAATATCTTTAGACAGATTAACCAAACACATTGGTCGGTTGGTAACCCATACTCTATCATAGCTTGGAATTAAAGGTGGCAAAATGGGCAGGTTGTGTAATGAATAAAGAACGTTTAGGTTATAAAAATGAAAAATCGATAGTCCAGGTTGAAAAGGGTTGGGTTGACCTCCAACAAATTTTTGTTCGACTTTTAACTTTTGACACATTAAAGTTGATTGCCGAAACTTAACAATCTAATGAATGCAGATATTTAGGTCACAAACAGTAAAATACACTTTCACTTTCTACTCGACACATTTGACCGGTTCCAGTTCAACGTATGTGGTAGAAGTTGAGGTTACCCATATAGACGAATGGTGATAAAATTATGATTAAGAGAGGATGTACCTTGAGATCAGCTAATTCAATGACACAAGCACACTCGACAATATTCGCTTCCACCCGCTCTGCAATATATAATAAAAGATGACAAAGTAAAAAAGCAATATTAACTTAATGCTGGAATTTAATACAATAAGAAAAACATATGATAATGGGAAGAAGATTATCTATCAAAAAACCTAACCAAGTAGCTTGATTGCAGCAGCCAAAGTCCCACCGGTTGCAATCAAATCATCAATTACAAGCACACGTTCACCCGCCTGTACAGCACCAACATGCATCTCCATCGTGTCCGTTCCATACTCCAAGGAGTATTCTTCTGATATAACAGCTCCTACAAGAGAACATAAAGGCACACGGTTTACTATAACGCCTTAATAGACTTGTCATTCAAAAGTCTTCCAACAGAAGCAACTTGAAAAACATTGAGTTGATCGTGATGTATCGAACTAAATTTGAAGTAGTAACGCCTTAAAATACTTGCTTATGTTTCTTGTAATTTTTATGACATGGTTTTCATAATGTCAAATTTTATTAATATGTATTTACTTTTCGGCACCTCAATAGATAGAGCTAATTTTGGTGGTCTTTTGTGTAAAATTAATTAAGGACTTGATATATTTTGGTGGTCTTTTGTGTAAAATTAAATAAGGACTTGCTTGAACTAATCAAGTAAATATTATAATACTGAAAGAAACAATACTATATAGAGATTATAGGTTACGAAGTTGGGCAGAAACAACGTACCAGGTAATTTGTTGGGTTTTCTCATAGGAACGAATTTAGCACCAATGGCCAATGCTATTGGAGGACCAAAAATGAATCCTCTTGCTTCAACACCTACATTATTAACAGCAAAATCAAACAATACTATCAGTCTATCAATCAGTAAAAAATATAATGCAAGCTTTTTACTCAAAGTTCCGAGATAAGAGCATAACCTTTTGATTTATGTGGGAAATGAAATGTGTAGACAAGCAGAAAGATGTTGAAATTGCAGATACACTAAATTCAGACTAAGCCCTTTTTGTTAATGCTAAGGCTGTTAAATTTATGATACATCTTGAGATTGCAGAATTCACAGAGAACTGAAAATCTAAAATTTTGAATAAAATCCAATAAACATGACTTTTAGATATGTACCAAATGGCCTATGAGAAGCAGTGTCAAGTCTGAAAAAATCACATTTCTATGTTGTCAAGTTCACAAAAATGAAGAAACACTACTCAACATATTAATTGAATGCTCGAAGGCACGTCCATATCAACCATCAAACCACAATTTAACTTTTTAAGGTTTTAATCACGTAAGCTGCAACTTCTCGGGCCCATATAAACCTAGAATCAGCTCAAATTGTGTTGCTTATTTGCTATTGTCATACTTAATTAAAAACTTTCTACAGTAACATGTTATATAGCCAATTTGGATTTCCAAATTCCATTAAATTCCTCTAACCACATGAAACTCGACTTCCCTATCACTCCCCCCTCTGGAAAGTTCTAAATTCCAACAAAATTAGATGATTTTGAAGAATACAAGCCCCCAACAAGCACCTATTTTTTTTATTTTCTTCGCACGTATACACAGTGTCTGTCTCTCCAATGTTTTTTTTTTTTTCTTTTTTTTTTTTTTTTGGGTAACCATGGTTTCCGACCTTTTGGCCGACTAATCCACGGGGTTTGAACCCACTACCACACAGACTCAAACCGGGTAAAGCCCTCCCTTTTCAGGAGGTTGGCGTGGCCACTTCAGGGTTGTTTGCACCTAGCAGGTATTGAACTTGAGACCTCACACATCTTAGAGTGATAGTCACAAACCCTTTTGCCACTAGGCCACCTCTGAGTGGTTTCTCCAATGTAATTTCACCCTCATAATTTCATCATCTTAAAGTGACGATGCATCCTCATCTAGATTTGACATTGGTTTCAATTTATTGCTCATCGATGCTCATTTTCACAACTCTCTTTCGTAGGTGCGAATAAAAAAGTGAGAAATTAAGCCAGATGCTTTTTGCTTCCTTCTTTAAATCAGCAAATTTTATTCTCTTTACGCGCTATTTGCAAACGAACAAGCATAAAAACACATGATTTCATTTCTCGATTTTCCCTTTACACATACCAAAAGTACCCTTAAAGATGAGCATTGTTGAGCAATAAAATCAAAACCAACAGGATTTGGATCCGTGGGCAGATGGAGATGATGGAGCCACGTAAGTGCAAATACATAGGAGAGATAGAGACAACGATGTATGTGTGAAGCACGTAAGAAATATGAATTTGGTTGAGTGTTGGATATTTTAGTGTAATTGGATTAACTTGTTTTGACCAATTTCATCATAATAATACATCATTTAGGTTTGGTGGTGCGGAGTGCACACCTACTTGAATTTATTATGATCTTAGGGGCGAAGCCCCTAAGGGACGGGGGTCCGGGGGCAGCGCCCCTGGTAGCAGGGTCCAAGGGGCGGCAGCCCCTGGCAGGGTCCAAGGGGCAGAGCCCCTGGCTGAATTTTCATGCTGAATTTTCATGCTGAATTTTCATGCTGAATTTCCACTAAGTTGTTATGTAAAGAATTCATGCTGAATTTTCATTTCTGCTGAAGTAGTAATGATTCTGCTGAACTTTTGATTCTGCTGAAGTTATGTATGTTTCTGCTGAAGCTATGTTCCTCAGCAGAAATTAACTTTCGGAAATTGAGGGACAAAACTTGACAACTTGGAAACCCTAAAACTGCCATTGGCAGTTATCCCGTAACATGTTATATACGGTTTGTTTGGTCATTATCATATAACGGTTCAATATATCTCAGACCCAACACATACAGAAAATTCTCATTCTCTGAATTGTATCCGATTGAATAATTTGGTAGAACCGCCAAATTGATTTGATCTGAAAGTGATTACACGCCTTTCAGAGATTAAGTATATCCACTGGTGTTCGTTATTACCCTATATCCCCTACATTGAGGGCCTTGTTGTCAATATGATATAATATCGCCGAATTTTGGAACTTTCCACTAGGGAAATGATGGAAAACTGAACTCATATGGTGAACGACTGAACGGTCAATGATGGTATTCAAGTTTAATTATGTCCTAACCAAACAACCAACAAAAAGAATCCAGCATTAGAATTCCTTTGAATTTGTATAGATTGTGTGAACCGAATGCGACCTAAAGATAGTAAATCAATGGTTCAAAACCTTCGCTGGAGGGAAAAACAACAAATAAGATAATGTTAAAAAAACATTTAGAACTTGTTGAGTTATCATGAATTATGTGTCCACTAGCAACAAATTAAATTATGTGAATACAACTACCAATCTTTTTCTCTAATGAAACCTTGGAATCATTATCGAACTCAAAGTTAGTATGCTTGACCTCATTATCAGACTAACACTCCTCCGTGTCCAATAAGAGTATTAGGTTAATATAACTAAGATTAGAAAATCATTAGGAGACATATACCAATTCATTATTCCCACTTATTATACCCAGTAAAAGTCTTACACTTTCGCGCCTCAACAATGCAAAGTCTGAACTGAAGCACAAAAGCATTGTAATCATTTTGGTACTTCTTGTTGGATATATATGGTGTGTTAATGAAGAATTGAAGATAATCTAACAACAATCTGGATATAAACTCTCAATCGTGTAAATCACTTTCAGATAGTAGTATTTCAACCCTATATGCCTCGAGTATCATCAAATCCACAACCGGATAATTCAGATAGAACACTCAAGTCTCTAAGGCACGAGTGATGAGATACAAAAGCAAAAACAGAGGAAATCCATATCCCTCTAATAGTAGCAAAGTATTGTCATGTGGTCTTTGTTTTGTTCTTATGTGAAAAAAATCATCAACTTGCTAATGAAATGATTTGCTATATTCAAGATATCTTTCTAACACCCCCATGCGTCTTACATATAGTTACCAATAGTTAATAAACGTTCTAGGGTGGTTACAAAACAAAAACAAATTGCATTGGGTCACCAAAAACCGCCACTTTTTCTGTTTCAGAAGTTACACTATGTGAACCGGTTGGATTGGGCTCAAATCGGTTCACCTAAGTGTTGCAAAACATTTTAGTGAACGAGTTGGATTGGGTTCCAATCAATTCACCACACAAAATTTGTGTAAAAAAGTAAATCGGTGAACCTTGTGTCCAATCGGTTTAATCACACTCGATATTTTAATGAACGCATCTTAAACATTGGAATAAAATTAGCTTATTCGAGTGCACACTCCTCGCCTCCTAATTCGTTTAATAAAAGTATAAAACTCATTTACACGAAATGGCCGATAACAAATTAAGCTATAAGACGAGTTAGGAGGCGCGAAGTCGCACTCGTATAAGCTTATAACTTTTAAGACGCGTTTATCAAAATACCAATTGGACACAAGGTCAACCAGTAAACTTGATTTTTCCATGACACAATTATTGTGCATGAAGTTATTGATGATAAACTCGCACCAATAACGACATACATGAATAATAATTACTTTTATCAACAACTACAGGTTAGGCAATAACACGAAACAAAATCCTAAAATAACAAACCACAAAATATAAATGAATAATAATTACCAGCAACAACAGAAATGTTTTTGTCTTTATATCTCTCGACAAACAAATCAATAGTATCCTTAAACGCCACCGGATCAAGCAACATTGTTGTAATATCCTGAAACATAATCCCTATACACACAAACAAAACACAATTAACTAACATCACGTTAACAATAAAAATAGTTAACTGCGTCCATTGTGTATACCAGGTTTAGGGAAGTCGGGTATGACACGGATTGTCGATGAGATACGAGGTATGCGGTCGTCTTTAGGTGCCGACATGTTGGAAAACTGGTACGGTTTAAGGGCGGCTAACGGCGAGATTAACGGCGGTGTTATGTGTTGGGTTAGTGAAGTGACTGATTTGGCAGTAGTGAAATGTTTTAAAGACTTGTGGAGTACTGAACTGAGTTTGAATTTGTTGATCATGCTTTTTTTCTTTTACTTTTTTTGGAGGAAATAAAGGGTTAATGAATGGATGTGGTAGTTGTTGGGGGTAATTTGGTAAAATGGATATGTGTACTCAAGAAGCTTTGTAGAGTATTGATTTTGTAGTTTTGTGTTGGGTTAATGAAGTGGATGTTTTTGTTGTTTAGGGTAATTTGGTAAAATGGATATGTGTACACAAGAAGCTTTGTATTGATCTGTAGTTTTGTGTTAGGTTAAATAAGTGGATGTTGCTGTTGTCTAGGGTAATTTGGTAAAATGGATATGTGTACTTAAGAAGCCTTAGGTATTTTTTGGCGTATCTAGTCGGAGCTTATAAGATTCGGAGTTTATGAGAGTATGAGCTTTTATTTTTAGATATGTTAGGCAACGAGTTTTCAAGCCCCGCGTTTCGTGGCGGAATGTTTGAATACAAAATTATTGATTTATGCTATTTCGTTTTTATCCTTTGAATTTTGACGAATAAGATTCAGAGTTTGCGGTGCGGTGTCTTGAAAAATATAGCTTCTCAAAAATAAGGCCCTTGTTATTTTCTAATGTAATTATAAGTATTCATGTACTTACGAAACAAATTTATACAAACAGTAATCCCGAAAGACTCACAACTTACAATATATATAAAACTTTAAGACCCACAAGTGTAAATAAATTTATACATACTAGCAGGGTACCCGCGCATTGCGGCGGCGGGTACCCTAAAATATATGTTTCACGGGTTGTATGTTTCATGCGACTTCAACATTCACCATATCGATATTTATATGAACTTATGAGTCCATAGAGTTACATAAATTTTTCTTATTATTGTGCCACATTGTATGAGACTCAAATTTAACGTGTAACATAAAAAATAGATAATTACTCAAAACTAATAATTATTGATCTATTTTGTCTAGGCCCAAGCACACTCTTAAAAACATACAAACCCAAGTAAAACACCAATAACCCTAATCTAACTCTAGCAAACACCACAGTCACCTTTCTTTCACCTCAACAAACACCCAAAACTGATAAAGAAAACTTCTTAAAATCTGCAGCCACCAAACGAAAAAAAAACACAAATTCGTCCCTGTTGGATCTTTCTGCTAACACGCGAGGTTGACCACAAACGACCCTTTATGGTTTAGTTACTTTGAAAAAGCTTCAAGATCTTTGTAAAAAGGTCTCGGGTAAGGTGTATGTGTTGTTTCTTTTTCTTTGACCGAATGAAAGAAGAGTTGTTTTTGTTTCTTCTTTTTAACTTTCGAGCACTTAAAAGAATTGAAGCTCCTTGTAGATCTATGAAGAGTTTGTGTTGAAATCTTTTAAAGATTTGATCTAATCACTTTAGCACACAAATCTGAGATCCTTTTTTTTTTACTTGCTGTTGATTTGATACAACCGATCCATGGGGTTGCAACTTGTTTCTGGCTTTTTTTGGTTAGTTGATGTGACTTATTGTTGTGGTTTAACCAACAACCAAATCACGATGGAGTGGCTCAAATCTATCATGTGACGATGTTGAAGCAAAATGCAGAAGTTGGAATGAAAATATTTTGTGGACTATACTGGATGCATTAATGTGGTTTCTTTATTTAATATGTGTATCAATGTGTTGTATATAATGCATATGTGGTTGTAAGTCTGAAATTTTGTGCTTTAATGTGTTGTACATCATGCTTTAACACTTTCAAGTCTGAAAAGTCTGAAAATTAATTAGGAGAGAGAGTGGTTTGTGTATTATAAGTAGTATAGATAAAAGCCAAGCAATCCGATTTTTTTTTTTTTTTTCATTTTCTGTTATTTGCTTCGTGACGACTTCATAGAACAATTGATTATTACAATTCTACATGAGAATAAGACACCATGACGTTAAGCAAATTCGAGAAAGCAAGACATGTTATCCGTTTGTTATGGCTTTTAAGCTTCATCTCACATGCTCACATAAATAATAAACAATCAGTTTCACTTATTAACAAACATGAGTAAGAAATCAATTACTCATGTTTAACTGGGATTTTCTTTTTTCCATCATGAGACAAATGAATTTCCCGGAGAAGTGGGTAACGTGGATTCGTGGTACTCTAGTTTCGAATCTAGCTTCTGTTTTAATCAATGGGTGCCCAACAAACGAATTTAATTTTGAAAGAGGGATGCCCCAAGGAGACCCCCTATCCCCCTTCTTATTTTTAATCGCCATGGAAACTTTCTCCTGCATAGTCAATAGGGCTTCAAATCTGGGCCTCCTCGCTGGTGTTGGGCTTCCCAATTACGGCCCAACGATCTCTCATTTTCTCTATGGGGATGACGCTATACTAATTGGATCCTGGTCACCGACCCGTATTGCAAACATAGCAAGGTTATGAGGTGCTTCTATTTGGTTTCTGGGCTAAAGGTAAATCTCCACAAGTCCAATTTTTATGGGCTAAACCTGTCTACCGAAGCCGTTTCCATCTCCACTGGTATACTAAACTGTAAGGTTAGACAATTCCCCATGACTTATCTTGGCCTAGTGGTGGGAGCCAATATGCATTTGATGAAAAACTGGACCCCTGTGATTCGGACGTTTGAAAACCGGCTCTCTCAGTGGAAAGCATCCACGCTATCCCTTAGTGGCAGAATTACTCTTATCCGTTCGGTACTTGATAGCCTCCCAGCCTACTACTTCTCCCTGTACAAGGCCCCGGTATGTGTTCTCTCAAAACTTGAATCTATTCGTAGGTCTTTCTTTTGGGGGGGATCGACTTCGAACAAAAAAATTCCATGGGTGGCATGGGATTTAGTTGTTGCTCCTATTGCTTCGGGTGGGTTAGGGTTGGGATGTTTGCATGAAAAAAACCTTTCCTTGTTGGCTAAATGGTGGTGGCGCCTTCGCAAAGACCCCTCATGTCTTTGGGGACGCGTCATCTCAGCATTACACTATACCAAACGGAATCACTCCCCTTTGCCCCTTAAAACTGGTTTGGTGGGAGTTTGGAAAACAATCGCCAAGCTAAACTCCCACTTGAACCCCTTTAATGTTTCCATGGAGAATTTGATTACAGGTCATCTAGGTAATGGCAATAGAATCCGCTTCTGGATTGACACTTGGGTAGGAAACACCCCCTTGTACGCATCTTTCCCCGACCTCTTCAACTTGGAGAAACACAAAGGATGCTATATCAGTGACAAACGCAAAGGCAATGGTACCTTTTCTCAATGGGAATGGCATTGGTCAAGACCCCCATCCAACCGCACCGAATTGGACCAGTTTCAGTCAATGTTATCCCTCGTCTCGAGTCACAACCTATCTACCACAGAAGACTCATGGCTATGGAGTCTTGAACCGAGCGGGCACTTCACTACCAAATCGTTAAGGCAAAGACTCCATCATGCAGCGTACGGGCCGAGAAAATGGAGCTTCCCCTGGAACCGAATTGCACCCATGAAAGTTAACGTGATGTGCTGGCGGATGCAATTAAACCGACTACCAACAACTGACAATCTAATAAAGCCAAACATTCAGGTTGCCTCAACCTCTTACTCCCTGTGTGCGAGGTTTGAAGAGTCTGTGGATCACTTGTTCCTGCATTGTCAATTCTCGAAATCCATTTGGTCAAACATCCTTACGTGGTGTAAGTTACCAGCAATAATACCAGGCAACATTAGAGATTTACTTGACTTGCACAAAGACCCTATCATCAATCCCGCTAAGAAGAGCTTTATCAACCTAATAGTATTTGCGTACTGTTGGACTATTTGGAAGGCGAGGAACGACTGTATCTTCTCTAGAAAAACTCCATCACCCCGCTTCGCAATCATGGAGCTCAAGAATTTGACATTCCTTTGGCTATCGTATAGGTCCACAGAATACGAAATGGATTGGGTTAAGTGGTGTGGATTCACGTTTTAATCTTTGTTGTTTCCTTTTACTGAAATTGTACCTCCCTGAATTTGTATCTCTAGCTTCTCGCTAGCTTTTTTTCAATAAAGTTGAAAGTTCAAAAAAAAACAAACATGAGTAAGAGACTTGTTTTGAGATAAGAATGAAAGAACTACCTCAACATCCTTAATGATATGTTTTTACGACATCACAAACACCATATAATAGAATACAGGAAGTTCTTTCTAGCAATAACATCAAATAAATCCTACAATACTTGCATCTAAAAGACCATCTTCCATATAATCAATGTTGGTGCAAGAATCATACCTTCAAAAAAACAAAAAACTCATAACACCGTCTCTATCACTACTCCCAAATCTGAAACACACCTAAATCAAAATGTCCAGAAAACCCCAATATCAAAAAATAAAATAAAAAATAAAAAAATCTAACTATTAATATCCAACCTTTATACCAAATTCTCGCTAATAACAACGTAAAAACGAAGTTGTATAAAAATTTCTCAAAACCATAATCAAAATCAAAAACTGAAACCATTTAAAGAAATTAATACCGATTATAAAAAAATCATAATATGAATAACCTAGAACCTTGATAATAAGTGTTTGATTATAACTTACTTTATAAGATTCTTGAAAGATTACTTGAAATTTGTCAGATTGTGATGTGTGAATTGAAGAAAACCTACTCTACATGCAACTCAATCAACCATAACCATCAAAGCCTTATGTTTTTAATCTTGTCATCTGATGAGTTCCAATATAGGTGTTGCCAGTATAAAGAGCATACTAAAAAAAGGTCTTGAGCTTACCCGATGACAAAGAAAAAGTGTCCATCAATGTGCCAAGATTGCATGCTATCTTCTGAACTCTAGAAACAATTTCAGCAAATAATTTGAAATCAACAACCAACGACAGAAGTTTAACTGTGAGCATGTTGTCACTGAGCCCATAAGAGCTCGAAAGTTCATGCTGGTGTCAATTAACGGGTTATACTTTTCTGATGATCAAAATTATCAGTTGTCGATTGATAACATCAAATGTATACTATATTTATGTATCATTTATCCCATATATATTGCTCATTTATTGTATGTTTATAATTGATACTTAATAGCTTGCTTTGGTGATTTTTAGTATTTATGGAGCAATAATGAAAAATACACGGAAAAGCACGCGATTTGGAGCATATTTGATAATTATGTATGCAATATGTGAAGAGCATATGGCGTATGTAACTCTGGTCATACGCCATATTGAAGATATAAAGAATTAACCAAGTATTTGGTGAATATTGAAGGCATAAGGTGTATTTAACTCTGGCAATACGCCGTATCTTGAAGCTCTATAGTCAAAGCCCAAGTCCCAGTATGAAAACATACGACGTATGAAACTCTGGCCATAAGTCGTATTTAAAAGATACGTAGAATATGCTTGGAATATCCTTTCTCCGTCAGCACTCAAGAAATCTGGAATACGCCGTATTGAGTAATTGAAATACATTGTATCGTGCCCTGATCTGCACTTATAAATACAAGCCCTAAACGAGCTTGTAACAGATCATTCACTCACCACTCACTACCACAGCTAAGTTCCACAGTTTTAAGGCCCCAATATGAGTCCTCTAAGCTAGGAAACCAAGAAGAGAAGGTCCCATGTCATCACATTAGGTTTAATCGGTCGATTTACTTATTGATACCATGATTTGTATTTCATTTGATTTATCTTCTTGTGCTTTTACATACATTATGGGCTAACACCCTTGGGTGCTAGCCATGTTATGAATACTATGTTGATGTTATTTCCATTTATTTAAGATTCTATGTTTCATATTGCTTAGTTTATGTTTTGTCTATTGTATATTCTCGTTTATATGAATAATATTGCTTGGACCAAGTGGGTATTAGATGTATAGTGTATGAGCACTTAAGTTAGCATCACTCTTCTCTCATGGACCAAGTGGAGAGGAGTAGGTATCGCATGGACCAATTGGGTACCTTGACAAATCACATAGATTAGTTGACACCGTTTAACGCATATTTGTGGTTGAATAGGTGCATGGACCAAATGGCCTAGGAGATTACTTTTGTAGTGGCTAGATGCATGAACCACGTGGTCTAGTCTAGGTTATATAGGAGTATGGAGGGTATTGTCGGGACCAAAGAGATATTCACTATACATCCTGATGTCACCAATACGTTACATTTAAATCATTGCACTAATAAAATGAAATGACTAAAACGTAGTAGGAGTAATATGGCTAACACTTACCACTCTTTGTTGATTTCCACCATAGTAATAATTAGTTTATTTTATTGTTTATTTAGTTTAATAATTAAAATAAATCAAAACCCGTGATAAAATCTGTAAACTCATTAGATTATTACCTAGGTGTACTATTCCCGAGATCGAACTCGTACTTACCCCACTAGCTACAACCGACCGGGTACACTGCCCGTGAAGGTGTGTATCTATTAGTAGAGTCCGACTAAATATAAATTTAAAACTTAAATACTAAATAGCACCTAACGACACGATCAACATCGATGCAATAACATAAACAACCTACTAAAACCCACCCCTTGAACCCACACGATGAACCAGCCCCCTTAACTCACCCGCTGAACCAACCCCCTGAACTCACCCGCTGAACCAACCCTCTGAACACACCCCTGTACACAACTCTTGAACACATTCCCTGAACCCACCCGTTGAGCCAACCCTGAATTAGGTAAGCTTATGTAAGGTTCTTGCTTGTTTAATGCATTATTTAACAGCTATGCAGTTTTTTGTGAAACACCAAACACTCTAAATATGTTTTTTTTCAAAAACAATAACCAAGATAATTTCAGCAAACTAAAACAGACCTTAAGATGATAATCACTACTTTGAAAAACTTAAGGCTGCGTTCTATTTTGCGAAAGGCTCAGATCTGCTAATATAGAAATAGTACGAAACCCCGCCATAGCTACAACCACATTCTAGGTGTGGATGCCTCGCCAAGATATGTGCGTATGCAGAACATAAATTCAAAAAATCATCATCGCCGGTTAATTAACCCAACTAAGAAGGCTTAGGTCAGAGATTAAGGAAGTGGTACCCCAAACCCCATGGTTGTAACCATGGGGTCGCCACGCCAAGATACGGGTTTTCGTAAACAACACTTACCAAAACACTGAAGGCTGACAAATCTCATCATCTCCTGCATTATACTCCACGTATTACAAAACCCAAAATGTCGCCATACACCCCCAAATGCCACAATTAAACTGAGCAGCATGTGTTGCAAATTCAGCCAACATGGCCATCGTATACATCTTGTTCACATCAAGTTTCAGGCTCGCAGTAAAGACTAATAGTTAAAAAAAATAGACATCCATGATGGCTACAAACCTAACGGTTTACCTAGCCATTATGCAGATGTTCACAACTTAAGTCAACGTCCATGGTTGCAACCACATAGTACGTGTGGTTGCCCCGCCAAGACACGGATGTCACTAAACCGTGTGGCGAAGAAGCATAAATGCAGAAAGTGCATCATCATCGGCCTAAAAAATGTGTTGTAACTGATTACTTTTTTCAACAAAGATACAAACCTGATAGCGTTCAAGATTGAAGCATGACGCATGAACAGTAAATTGCAAGTGAATGAACATTAGGTTGTACAGTAACTCATAATAAACAAATCCCACATCCACCCACTACAAACACATACCTCATATATCACCCACCTTTCTATATCTCTAAAACATGAGACAAAATATTTTCAAGTGCTCATTTAATGTACAGTAACTTACAAATACGTTTGGCTCATATTTTCAAGTGCATAACCGGATAAGAGGGTACGTGAACCTGCCATGGCTGCAAACAATGATTTAGCCGTGATGCTCCGCCAAGATACAAGCCGCTTTAACCCATCATATTCCAACAATACAAAAGCAATACAGTCCTCATTGTCTACCAAAAAAATAGACACACTGAATACAATGGCTGCCAACTTAGAAAAACAATTGCCACACTTTAAAATTCTGTCCGTTTGAAAATATGTCGGCCATGGCTGCCAGTTTACCAAGCCTGGCCCGCCACGTTGGCAATCGAACACGTACCAAAGTCACAAAGATACGTAATAGTGCATTTTTGCAGCAGATAGAAAACTGCAAGGAAAATGTGACTCGGCACAACACGCATTAAGCAATTAGGCAACAAACTCGCAACCCACACACAACCTTAACTTTCAAAACTCAACTCATAACAATTTTAATAACAAACAAATTTAACCCACCCTTTTTAGAAACCACATACATCATAAACCAATTCAAGTATCCCTAAAAATCATACCACAAAGAATTATAACCCAATTCAATTAACCTTAAAAATCATCAAGTCAACAAAATATTTTCTTTATACAAACTCATGACAGACAACATTAAGAATTCCACACCAATCATTTCAAATATACATCCTTTAACCAAGCCAACATAAATCAGCACCCAAAAACTACCTATTCAACTAAAATACACAAATCGATTTCAAAAACAATCTTAATCACCAACAAAATTAAATAACACTTTTTAGAAACACCAAAAATTATAAACCTTGAAACAGAAGATTACCTTCTTTATTTTAAGTTTATTAAGCCCAAAAACGATTAAACTCAAACCCATTATATTTGAAGTTAGTTAAACCCCCAACTGGTGTTATTACTTTTAGATAGAGAGCGGGAGAGTTAAAGATGGTGAGTCAGATCTGGTTTTAGAGAGAGATCGAGAGAGATAGAGAGGTGGGTGAGATATGAGGTAAGAAAAAGTATCGAGAAAAGAGAAAAGATAGTGGAGAACGAATTATTTTAATCCGACTACTGTAGCCACTACTGTTCACGGTTTACTGTGCGTTTCCCTGTACATTCACTCACAATGCACTGTAGCAACTTTAGTTTGATATTTTTTTATGTGTTGCTACAGTGAATTGCTACAGAAATATTGAGGCAAAAATCCCGCTTATTGTTAGTTTTATATAATATAGTTGGAGTGGTAACTTATAGTTGTGAAATGATAAAAGAATGGAAACATTTAATTCACAAAATATATGCATAAAGGTATTTTTGTAAATAAACACATTCAAAAGCTCAAGCAACATTAAAAGCTACGGTGAATGAACTTCTATTGTAAGTATTTTTGAAAATTAAAAGCTTTAAACAAAAAATGCGTTAAACGAAGCTTATTTTAAAAGCTCAAACTCTCACAAGCTTTCATAAGCTTCACGTCAAACACACCTTAAGTTCAAACTCTTACGAGCTCTCAATAGCAAGATATTGATGATGGATGATTATTGTTTAATATTTGAAGTTTTGAACTATTTAACTTTAGTATTTGTAATATTATAATTATATACTAACACCCAAAACATAACGGGGGGCAAGGCAATTTTTAACGGGGTCCGTTTTCAAGTAATTAGGCTTCTCATTGGTGGGTTTTTGGGTTTGCAGTTGAATAGTACCGTGTACAGTGTCTTAGTGGAAGAATAGGCACATTCTGATTGGTTGATATGTGGTTGTGTTTCGACTGTTCATACCCCGTTCCCCGTAATTACACTTTAATAGCATTTTTTTTCATACACACAATTTCAAACCTTCCACCAACACAGAATCTCCTTTCTCAAGTCTTATAGAGAAATCTCGCACCATCACCTGACAAAACCCTAAGCACAAAATCCAAATACAAAATCCAACCACTTTGAATATGCCGGCCCCTTAACCCTTCCCATCTACCAAGAAAAATTACCTTGATTCCTTAATTGCTTCAGCAAGTACATCCAACATGGAAGACGAAAAACTTGAATATGAAAAGCACAAAACAAAAGATTTGGAATTGAAATTATGAGGCAAGTATTAACCCAAATTTTGTAAACTGATTTTTTTCCTTTTTCATGAGTTAAGGGTTTTTAGTCTTTTTTTTTCAATTGAGGGTTACTTAAGTAATTAATTTTAATGATTTTGATATTGATATATGTTTGTTGTTTTTGGTAGTTCAGTTAAGCATCAGAATGTATAAGGGTGTTTAGACTTACATTTTGATGATTAAGTATCAGAATGTATATATTAAAGTAATAAATCAAGTTATCTATATTGCTTTTAAATAATCTGTTTTGTTGCAGCCGATATGAAAAGTCATTAGATAATCAAAGCCGAATCTTTTTATGCAGTCATTAAATTCTAATATTTGAGATTTCAAGTTGCTATAACGAGTTCAAATCAGATATCTATATTCTTAACACCCTTATATGTAAGACTACTAAACATGGACTTGATTTATTACTCCAGTGTATACATGGTTTCGAGAAACTAGCAACACAGGAGTCGTGCATGCTGTATACCAAAGACTATGGAATCGAGTGCAGAACTGGTCGTTGTCACAAATCTGTGGACTTTTGGGCACATGGAAAGGCATAATCAATTTTGTAACACAACTGATACATTATTGTGAATCCTAATTAGTTTTACAATTGGTTTCACATTTTCTTATTTAGAGTTGGTCCTTTTGACCACAAAGAGAAACCACACCTCTCTTTTGTTTAGGCATGTTATTTTATTATGAATCCTATTTAGCTTTACAAATGGTTTCACATTTTCTTATTTGCTATGATATAATAGTTGACATATCAAGCTTTCTTGAAAACTCTTCAAAATTCTTTTATTCTAAAAGTGTACAGTTATTCAAATTAGTCACTAGCACAACACAAGTAGAGCTTTTAAGAAAATTCTGGTGAAAAATGAGCCTTATTAGCTTTTCAAATGTTAGTAAGCGGATAAGCCCATAAAAAGAAGCTAATCTAAACATCCTTTTAGTACCAAGTTGAACTCCATATGGGCTTATATGGACCTTGACTAACTTTATGATAAACAACATATGTCAATAACTACCGAAAATGGTATGTGCTATGTACTAATCACATTCTGAACTCCTAATGCATGACACTGACTTTCACTACATGATTACTGTCCCTTTATTGATGAAAAAAGAATGATTTTTAAACAATACTTTTTATGACCGATATTCAATGACATGAAGTTCGAGTTAGGCACAGGTCTATCTGTTGGGTTGTTAATGCAAGCAACAAATACAACTACCAGGCTTGGTACATTCAGGTCACTAATTATTTCATGAATGTTTGATTGATACTGGTATATGGGTATGTATTTAGATAGTTACTTAAACAATAGATTTCGATTCCAGGAACATCAGCGGAAGAGCTTATGGAACAATGGCACTAGGCATGGAGAAGCGCGGGAGAATGCAGCGAAAGAGTATAAGGAGCCTTCGGTGGGTCAATGGATGTAGGGAAGTTATCGGTTTCGATAGGTGCTTCCTAAAAAGTGAATGTCTTACTTGACCACATCTTTTTAAATGCGTTATGAGGAGATGGAAACACAGCTTGGATTTCGTTTTGCCACTTTGAATGATCATTGATTCAGTGGATTCTAGGGTGATGGTGAAAAACCTTATCGACACCAGATTGAGAAGTTTTACAAGCTTAAATCCCATGTACATAACATATAGTTTAGAATACATGTGCAAAATGTTAAAAAAAAAACCCAACAAAATGTAGCCAAGGGATAGGTTTATTTTGCAATGCATATGACTATGTATTCTATGGTTCAATGTACGTTTAAAAGTTGTTAACCAAACTTGAAAGGAAGCTAATAAGATAGACAAGATTGTATACGAATGATTGTTTACAAATTCTGATGGTTTGAAATGTTGGTTATTAATCTAATTATTTGAGAGACATATAAAATGCTACTTAAAGAAAGTGATGAACAGATAATTTATCATTATATTTTCGATGAATCTACTAATGCCCTTTTTAAAATTTACTTGCCTTTGGTTTGGCAAAATTTATGTCTTATTCTCTTGATTTGCAATAACTAATTCTCATTACTAAATAAATTGTTCTCTTTCTTTTAGATTATTTGCATGAATGCGCTTTCCCGCAGCAACGCGCGGGCAAACCTGCTCGTTGCTTTAAAGCTTGGAACTTGTATTTTTGTAGGATTGATGTGTTTTGTATCGCGGGAGACAAGTAAAGATAATTACCATACTTCAATACCTACTCACAAGTCACGACTTAAAACACAAAAAGATCAAAAGAGTGATAAGTTTCAACTCGCCATAAAACAAAGACCTAACATTGAGAGTTAGCAAAACTGAAAAACAGAGACGACTAGTATTAATTGTAAAGTTTAGGGCTTGTTTATTAATTTTTTTTATTAAGTCATGTTTAATTAAGAGATTACTTATTGCAGACATCCTGAATTTTAGTATTACTTACTACCTTCGTCCTTAAATAAATGTCCACTGTTGGCTTTTAAAATCTTTTTTTTTCAACTTTGACATTAAATTATTTAACTTTTGTTATGTAATATTTGATGAAAATTATATTAATGAAAATATATTTCAAACCCAATCAGTTCATATATTTTGCATCATGTATTACATAGCACAAATAAAATAATTTAATGTTAAAGTTAAAAAATGAAAACTTTAAAAATCAATAATAAACAATTATTTAGAGATGGAGGGAGTAATATTTTCAGTTATATTTTTTTATTAAATCACAAACAAACAATTTTAAAATGATTTAATAAAATCAATTTTTTCGTCATATTAAATCAATTAAATCGAGTGTAAAAACAGAGAACTCAAACTCATCAAGTATTGCTTTTTAACCAAAAGTGACTAAAACAATGCAAACACATAGCTATTTGGGGTGAGTTATTAATACGGTGGCTATGTTTTTATTCATACGGTGGCTACTTTTTTTTTTTTATTTTTTTTTTTATTTTTTTTTTATTTTTATAATTTTGTTTATATCAAAAAGCTACAAACCTGAAAATGCGGAACTGTAAATATAAAGTTTAATAAGCCAAACGCTTAAAACTGTCAGAAATACGGAACAAAAACTGACAAAAAACTGTGTTGTACTGGAAAAATGGGAGGACAAAGGAGAATATTCTCTGAAAAAGTTGCAGGCCTATGAGGTTAGACCCCGTAGGAATAGTGTATCCCTAAAATAATTGTAGGACTTATCCGTAGCGTATATGCGTTTATTAAAATGGCCCCTCACACCATTAAGTGTTTCACACGTTTGCTACATGCGAAGTTTCAAGTTTCAACTGCATTCGATGCATCGTTTGTAAGAAGATAAAATCCACGTGTGAATTTAATCCCTGCGTGGCTGCGTCCTATGTAAGCCATGACCTATTTTGCAATTATTCTAGATTTTACACTTCTGCTTATCCTACTGTCTATTAACAAACTACGGAGTATTTTGTTACAATCATTTGGAAATTTCAAATTTTTGAAAATTGTTTTTCCAATTAATTCAACTAGGGTTAAGAAACGGGGATTGGTTTGTACACCATTTTATTTGATAAAAACACTATTTTGTATAAGTTGTATAGAACACCGTACACCACAGTAATGAACAACTTGTGGTGAAAGAATAGAAAGTTGTGGTTTGCGTACCATAAGCCTTAAGAAATTAGTTAAACTGGTTTGTTACCTAAGATACTGATTTTGTTTTCATTTGTGTTCTTTGAGTCATTGAGCAACCTGATGGCTGGTTTAACATGTCACGCATGGGCTCTAACTTTATCTCTAAAGAAATGATTTAAATGAGTGACAAAATAAATACGGTAGAAGAATCGAAGAGTGAACAATGCAAATGGCACAACCGAATGGCTTGTGTCTTTATAGTAACGAGACTGGCACTTGTCCGCCGCGTTGCGGGCGGACGAATTTTTTAGCCGAGGTGATTGTGCATTAATAAATAGTAATATAATCATTTTTTTTTTTTTTTTTTTTTCGGGCGGGCGAATTTTTTAGCCGAGGTGATTGTGCATTAATAAATAGTGATTGTGCATTAATAAATAGTAATATAATCATTTTTTATTTTTATTTTTTACTGTAAGTAATATAATCCTTTTTTTTTTTTTTTTAACTGTAGCAGCCCGAAAATGTACTGTAGCTACGTACTGTAGCAGCCCAACCCAAAGTGTACTGTAGCTGTACTGTAGAAACACAGGAAAAACGGCGCCGTTTTTTTTGTGTTTTAATATATACTTATAATTCTATTAAATAGTTGTGAGTTCAAATACATGTAAAATAGATTTATGATGTAACGTTTCGAGATAGTTAAAAATTATCGTTGAAAATTTTTTTAAAAAATGCAAATGGCACAACCTGATGTTGACATTAATCATACTTTTAGACGTGTTTTTTTAATCGTGTCAATCACTACTTGTCATAACCCGGATGAGGCAAATGACTCAAATTTTCCAATTTTTATCTAGAAAGTTGTTTGCGTTTACCTACGCTTAAACCAAACTTAACCAACTTGTACCCATGTTGACAAGAAAAACACCTTGCATAAATCCGAATCCGTTAGTATTTTATACCACAAAATATCATAGAACTTGCCACTATAGCCACTTGCATGTCATAGTGAAGTCACACTATTTATTATTTTCTATTGTTTCAAGTAGTTGTCCAAACAAACCCCACAAGCTTAAAAGTAAGATAGGTACATTAATACATTATGTGAATCTAGTAACGCATACATCATGCATTCGTAGTTTGTTAGCGTGGCGTCGGCTTACTCGGTTTCAAGTGGTTTGACTTCGACTTGGTCCTTAGTCAAACTCAACCCAACAAACCTGCCTTCCTAGAAATGCTTATGAATATATATATGATACTCTACTATGTAAATCATTTTTTTCACTGTTGTTGACTTGTTGTAATGCCTACGTATAATTTAGTTCACTCTGGACTATTATTGTAGATTAATTTCGTAACAGAAAGAAAATGGTTAAGCATCGACGTGCCGGTAAAAAATGTGTGTTTTGATTTGCGCCGAGTGACGTGGTGATTTACATGTTTATGCTGTAAATGATGTTGTTAGACAAGATGAACAAACAATATAATCGCGCAAACAAAGATAATGAGGATTCAATGTGGTTTGGCGGACTAGGGTGATCGGCTCAGCCTACGTACAGATGATAATTAATTGACCAAGTTAGCAAACCCTTACATATATATACTTGATCTTTAAAGTTTTACTAGATAATTTTTGTTTTACTAAAGTTTGTTGCTTTTCTTGTATAACTGTATATGTTGTCCTAATTTTGTCTATTTTGTTCAATAGTAAAGTTGTTTTAAGCGCATCTGATTCTTTGGGTAAATGGAAAAAGTCCCACCGTTTAAAAAAGTCGATGTTGACTTTTGATTCAATTACACATGTATGAAATCAATGGTTATTTTACGTTCACACGTGAATGTAGTACTTTTTCAAGCACACGTTCACTTAAATCAATCTCGCCACCAACTTAATAGTACCGCAAAGTTAAATTAGCTAGTCAATTCAATTGTTCAACTCCACTTCTAACAAAAGCTAGACTTTCTCGAACCCTTTCGCATCTTCTTTGAATATGTCCTTTACTATACAAAGTTCGTTTTGTATTTCTCAAGCTACCTTCTCGAAATTATATATATAACATGTGCTCTAAATATAGAAAGTAGTCATATTCTGTAACAAGATAACTGAAAATTAGTCTAAGAGTCAATTATAACATGTAACTTAGTAATGTACTTTTATAAAGCTCATGCAAAGATAAAAAATAAAGAAAATATTTGAAACTTTCTTATACTTTTCCCATAATTCTTACATAAAGAGTGTATGCTAAGTAGTATGTTACACAAAAGTACCGCTTCCTCTTTAACTGTAGTATTGGGACACAAGATAAGTATGTTGCTCTGTCTGATCGGCTGCTAGTTTCATATGCTTTGTACATGATACTAACATGTATCTATGAATGTATCATGTATGTTAAAGATGTTGCATTTGGTCTAACAGCAATTACATTCCAATGAAGTTGATATCTAAACCTATATACTTGTGATATACTTTGACAAATTATAAAAAATTGGTGTAGAATATTATTATACCTTTCATACGTAGAAGGTGAGGACAACACCGAGAAGCTTCAATAACGATTCTAGTCCATTCTTTTTGGGCTGACTCAACTCCACTTAATTCCAACACTTGGCATCCAATACATATTCAACTCCTAACTTCCTATATGTATCCGAATAATTATATTATTATTAAATCTTACATTTTTAATGACCAATAAGATCTTAAATTAGTATATCGAAAGTTTTATATCTAATGCCATAATAAATGTAATAAATTGTATTTTTAATGTACAATTATACTATTTTTGCAAGAATAAAAAATATTATGTTCCATAAGAAAAGTGAAATAAAAATATTAATGATAAGGTTAATAATAAAATATATGGTTATTATCCTCATTGGCTAAAACTTTTTTTATTAGTAAAAAACTAAAACTAATTGACACCACTTGACACGTAATACGCACACGCAAAGTGTGTACCACCAATATATCATTTAAAAAAATAAGTTTTAGGGCCCGTTTGGTTTGCATTAATGGGAATGATTAATGGGAATGAGACTATGACTTTCAAAGTCATAGTCGGTGTTTGTTTTGTTTTGTTTTGTGGGCCCGGTAATGAAATATGTATATCATAGTCATAGATTCATTACACACCAATTTGGTGTCTATGAAATCCATTCCCGTGGACCCCTCTTTTTTCCACTACAAAATTAAAATATCTATACACTTTTTCATACCATATTTTATCAACCAAACATAAACAATCGTAATGATACACTTTTTCATACCCATTATCATTCCACCTCATTCCAAATCCGATACCCATTGTCATTCCTAGCAACAAACCAAACGAGCCCTTAAATGAATTTGTAATTTATAAAATGAGCCTACTTTCCTCAACTTTATCACGCAACTTCCTTGCTTTGTTTCAACTTGGACCACCCGCCACCGCCAACTTCCCTTATATACTTCACTTACCACACACTCTCTCTTCACACACACTCTTTCAATCTCTCCAAAAAAAAAAACTAAGTCTAAGTTGAATATTTCCAATGGCAGTTGAAGCTCTAAACTCACCAACAACAGCAACCACCCCTTTGTTTAGGCAAGAATCCATGAAGTACTTGGAGTCATGGACTAAAGGCAAAAGGTCGAAACGACCTCGAGTTGAACAACCGCCATCAGAAGAGGAGTATCTGGCTTTCTGCCTTATGCTCCTCGCCCGTGGCGGCCGTTCTGATGATATCAGTGGCGCTTTTACTAAAACAGCAGAAGCGCCACTGAAAAGTAATGTTGCAGTTGCGCCTAAACAGCAGGCGCAACTGCAACATCAACACTTTGTACACAAGTGTACAGTTTGTGACAAGACTTTTGGTTCTTACCAAGCTTTAGGTGGACACAAAGCTAGTCACCGAAAAAACAACCCTGGAGCAGAAATCGAACACTCGGCTGCTGCAACAACGACCTCATCAGCTAGCGGCACACACGGTGGTGTCGGCAGTGGAAGGAGCCACGAATGCTCGATCTGCCACAGGTCTTTCCCGACCGGACAAGCCTTGGGTGGACATAAAAGGCGTCACTATGAAGGAGTTATAGGTGGTGGAAAAGCCGCAAGTGGGATTACCTCATCAGAAGGCGTTGGCTCGACTAACAGCCAACGCGGGTTTGACTTGAACCTCCCCGCGATGCCAGAGTTCATATCTGGCTTCGCTGAGGAGGAGGTTGAAAGTCCGCATCCCGCGAAAAGGTCTCGACTTTTTCCGGGGATAAAGCTCGAGATCCCGACACAACATTAAATAAATCTTTTCTAGAAATTGTTTTAGAGTGCTAGGAAATTTGTTAGTAAATTGTGGATGATTCTTTTTTCTTTATCATAGGAAAATACTAGTAATATTTTCTATGTAAATAATTGTTGTATTTGATGAATTTAATTTGATTGATTTTTTATAAAATAGTTGATGATTATTATTGTTACGATGGCTTTTTTGTTACGCAATTTGCATAATGCGTGGCGTGTAATAAATTGAACGTTGTGATTCTTAACTGAAATTTGGGGGAAAAGCTAACGGAATAACTTGTGTTGTACTTTTGACAACGCAGACCCTCAGTTAGTTTGGTCATAGTAAATTTAGCCAAATTTAGTTGTTTGTTTTTTATTTAACTTTCGTGTATTTGTTGTATAGTTGTAAGATTATATTGTGTATTTGACTCTTTGTGTTGATGCTTAATGTTCGAACCAAAATGTTGACCTTGACTGCTCCTTCAATAGGTTAGACCATACCATCAAGTTGGTGACCAGCATGTGCCATCTTTGACGTAACTATGGTATACTTTGGTGTCACTAATTAGCATACTTTCTTAAACCGTATAATATTGACTCGCGGATGATTTTTACGGTATTGGCATCATGTGAGTAAGATATTTGTTAGAGATGGTTGAGGATGTGTCATCTAAACCGACTCTTCGGTGCCGTATGTCTGAAGTGATGTCGTTGGCTTGTTCTCTACTAATCTATAGTGACAGGTTAAAAATAATGTCGTTTCAATGTCGAGAGGGATAACTACCTTAGATTGACCCTCAATTGTGTATCAATATCTATCCAAGGCTTTTTTTTTGTTTACTACTATTGGTACCCTTTTGGCAAATGAAAAGAATAAATGTTTCGTACCTTATACGCTCTTTGACCAATTATTTACAGTACAACATTGTTTTTATCAGTTTCTGTTACGTACAATAAAAGTTAAAAAAAAAAAAAAAAAAAAGAAAAAGAAAGAAAAAGGTATTAGTACTTGTAGAAAGAGAGAGGCTCTTCTTTGTTATATGTCTCAATTGAAGACATCAATTTTACATAGTTTACTACAGGTCTTGTTCATGGATGGTTAATTGAGAGATCGGCTTAAGGCGAAAGCAAATGTGTTGCTCTATCGTCAATGCCAATCTTAGTCTTTATCGATATATTAGTCTTCTATGCTACATGTTAGAAACGCGGCCCCTTCATAAAGTGAGCATTCTCTCAAGTCGTGTTGGTTACTATAATAACTGAAATTGACAACAAAAACATGAAAGAAAAAACGAGCAACTTGCCCTCTAACCAGCTTAATTAAGATCGAAAAATAGGCTTAAGAAGCTGAAATTTCACAACGTTGAAAATGAGAATTCCTCTACTTCATAAAGGACTAACCACAATCACGAGAACAATGTTCCTTTTCTTTTAGGTGCCAATAAAAATCGAGAACAATCTTTCGTATTAAATCTTAGAAAAAAGCTATTTGATAGGAGTGGGAAATTTAGGCTTTTAGCCACGTTTTCCTTGCAAGCAAATACTTATGTCGACATTTTATTAATTTTAATTCATGGGGGGCGGCACATATCCATTGACCTTAGCTTAGTTAATGAAACTCGATTTCCATATTGTTGAATAAAATCAAATTTCTAGCTAGAAATAAAACACTAAAGCCATTAAAAAAAATAGATTACAATCATCAATTAATATCGCCTACTCAGACCGTAATATTATCTATTTACTCGCAGGCTCACGGCTTTATTTTTATTGCCCTCATGCGAAGATTTCTCGGCAAGTCACTTATATAAATACTACTCTTACATGAGTATGCTTAACTGCTACTTCCTAAGAACTCCACCCGTAGTAGACTACGAACACGTTGTATTATGGTAAGACGAATATTATCTTATGAATCTAACATTTGTCCATGCCACAGTTGATGTGAAATTTGCTTAAAGTGTTACTTAAAAAATGTTGATCGTGTCATAATAATACCAAATTACCAATGAAGTGATGGTTACTAACGTTTAATCATCTCTTAAGTGACAACCATTAAGATTCTTGTTGTATCCACCAACCAAAATGTTAGAATCAAGAGACGTGGTTGTTTGTTTTAACATACAAAATTGACACGTCTATGAATAATAGAAAACAGGAACGAACTTAAACTTGTTACAAGAAATACGTAAGAACTTAAACTTTATTCTAACTTCACTAGTTGTTAAGGGTGAGCTAGATTCATGAACCAGAACATAGTCAATCCTAAACCAAACGTCCAAACCAGGGACCGGAATCACCTGATATACATCAATGAAAATCGGGCCAGATATACTTGGTTCAGCTTACGAATCGTTTAAGATCCATTTTAGATTGATGTTTTTGCTTTGGGGTTCGACATGGAAACCTACTAAACTATGTATACAAAACTCCAAAATTAACTTTTACTAAATTATGTTTTGCAAAAAATTATATACTACATGACATAACAAATATAATTAGAAGTTCATAGATAACAAGTTTAACAAATAAAAAGACTTGAAAATGGACTTATGTGTGAAAGTGCATACATACATGGGCCTATTGGACTTACTTATTCGCACCAGTCATATGTTTTAGGTATTTGTTTCCGATTATAAAATGGGAAGAAAATAATCAAAAGGGTAAAAAAGAGAGAAAAAGAAAGTGGTTCTATTTTTGTGTTCTCAGGTCGGAATTTTTTTGAATGAAACAATATTATGCATAAAAACATTTTCTCAATAAATCATCTCAATTTTGAAGAGAGAAGTGGGAGAAGAAATTTGACATTTTTTTTCTTTCCTCTTCGTTTCACTAAGGTCATGACTCATGTGTAATTCGCTAAAGTATGATAAAATATGATTTTATTGTAATCTAATTACATTACGTAGTCTGTTTGTTTTCCTTTCCTCTTCGTTTCACTAAGGTCATGACTCATGTGTAATTCGCTAAAGTATGATGAAATATGATTGTATTGTAATCTAATTACATTACGTAGTCTGTTTGTTTTGCCGAATAGAGAGAATTGTAGTTTAAATTATATTATATAGACTATTTGGTTTGCAGTGTAATTGTAATTCAGTTCACTCTATTAAATCAAGTGAGAGAATTCATATTACATATCAATTTGGATGGTAAGTTCGAAATTAAGTTGTAATTCATAATTTTATAATTCAAAGCATCATTATTTATAAATTATTATTATTATTATTATTATTATTATTATTATTATTATTATTATTATTATTATTATTATTATTATTATTATAAAACATCACTTCATTAGAAAATCATAGGAAATTACAATAAATTAGTGGGGAGCAGAGAAACTAACTGGGCTCTTACTCCTCTAGCAATAGCAAAACAAACCTTACTAAAAATATAGTTAGCACCACGCGCGCCAATATCTTGAGTGACCGAGAACTTTCGGATTCGCTTCAGCAGGGTCACCGCTTCCTTCTCGAGTTCACCAAAGGAAGAGAAAGAGAAGGGGATGAACCCATATCCAATATCAGCGCATTTGGTTTCGTACTTGACGCGTTTGCGCTGTGCAGCTTCAATCACGGCACGCCCCGCCACAAAGTCAGTCATACCAGTTTGCGTCAAGGGTGATGACCCAGTAAGATCAACACATACATCAAGGCCTCTCTCCCACGAGTAAAGTAACAAGTCAGTTGGACGTAAGTGTTTATCCCTCTCTCCGCAGAGCCCAATATCAACTTCTTTACGAGCCGAAACCCCTACCCGGGAGCAGATATCAGCGAGAGTATCACGCACCACATTATGTCGATGTTTAATACCAATAATACCTGCGCATGATACGGCATGATCCCCATAGATATCCACCGTAAAAACCTTGGAACAAGCAGAGCACGGCATCTGAATGGAGAAAAGGGGAACACCTAGACGATAGCATAAAACACACCGATAGGTTTTAGCATTCATAGTCTACCCCAGCCCCACTATCGGGACTACTCTGAGCCAGTCTGAAGTATGGTCTTGCATTTGCGATCTCCATAGGGCCATCTGTCTAGCAGATAGGCAGAAGGTGGATTCAGCCTCTTTTGTGACACGTGTGAAATATAAATCTGCCAATTTCTTCATGAGTTTGGGGGCATCAATTTCACAAGAGCTACCCAAAAGGTCGGTCTCCATTTTCTCGTTAAAAACATTCAGAGCATCATCAAAGGAAGATCCAGAGGCACCAACACCAGACTGCCGGAGAAGTTCATAATTCAAAACATCACCAGCAGCGTATACACCAAGCCCCCCAAATTCAAAAGGAAGAGTGGCCAGTCTCCATTGCCAATTACCGAACCCAGGCCCAGAGGCAGTGACAATTCACTCCAAAGAGGAGCGAAGTGCTTCATCGAAAGAAATCTGAGCACGTTCAAAGACACGGGGGGAACATGTGCGCATAGAGAAATACAGCTTGGAAATACCAGCACATGCACGGAGAAGTAGCAACTCACATTGGGGATCCTTAAGCTTAGCAACAGCGTCCATAAGTTCAATGGTTTTAGAAACTCGTTTCAAAACGAGCTTACTGCTAAACTCAAGGTCAACACCAACAGGCCCACCCAACAATTTTACACCATGCAGGGGCCGGGCAATATTAGGAGGGAAAACACCTGCGAGTCTGCTTCTAGGATCTTCCCTTGGCCAAAAAACCTCAGTTTTATCGACGTTGATGTGCAAACCATAACGAGGTCCATCTATCATAATGAGCTCCAGGGCCTTCCCAACAAACAGAGTATCTCCAATGATCGTACCATCATCTAGGTACCAAGCTTGAAAGGGGAGAGAAAAGGAGTCTTTGATCTTGCGAGCCAAAGGATGTAGCACCAACGCAAAAAGGAGAGGTCCAAGAGGGTCACCTTGCTGCACGCCTTGGTGTGACCAAAAGGGTCACCTTATTATTATTATTATTATTATTATTATTATTATTATTATTATTATTATTATTATTATTATTAGTATTATTATTATTATTATTATTTTATTTATTAGAAACTTATAGGATTTACAAAAAATTAGTGGGGAGCTGAGATACTATCTGAGCCCTCACTCCTATAGCTATAGCAAAGCTAATCCTATTATTATTGTTATTATTATTATTATTATTATTATTATTATTATTATTATTAGATTAGGATATATTGTTAATTTTAATTAAAAATATTTTACTTATTATAGTACACTTGAAATAAATATGTATTATTAAGCTATTTAATTAATGTTTATTTCAATATTTATTTTTTAATTAGTTAATATAAATATATATATATATATATATATATATATATATATAAATTAATATTATATTTAAATATTTATTAATTTATTTTTATATTAATTATATTTATTATTCAATTTTTAAATATGTTCCTATTGGTGTGCTAGTTAGAGTATGTAGCTAATTGTTTGTTCGTTTTGTGGCATGTCACAAACGGCTTTGTGGTAGCTCAAGCGTTGGTTTGAGGTTAATGTGACACTTCAGCTACATTTCATTATACTTATTTGTTCTGTGATTAATATATTTAACCGGGGTAATCCCTTTTAAAAAAAACTAATTAATACTATTATTATTCTTAATGTCAGTAAATGAGAAACGTTGCACCTGCACGTTACCGGGGGGGGGGGGGGGGGGTGCGGGGCTTTTTGCTTACGTTGTGGGAAATAGAATTTAGATGTACTATTAGAGATTATTATATCACGATTAACTACATGACAACAGTTTATGTAAGTCGAGATACATCTGTCTACTTAAGTCGTTGTAAAGACTCCGAACCACTTGTTTTTTTACATTTGACAAAACGTGTAGCATCAGGCTGTTTTCTTGTTACTCATGATTTTATTTCTTGAAATCTGGTTGGCCTGCTTCTTGTTTCCTATCCTTGAACATATCTTTACGGACTAAAGGTTTAATCAATACAGTCTTTGCATCAACCTTATATGTAGACGTTGTTTCATTAGGTGGTGTTGTTGATATTTCAACTATTGATGTGCCTGTACTTGTTAATGATGTTGTCTCGGTGGGTGTTGTAGTAGGTGCAGTTAGTAGTAGTGGCTTTTCATCAGTAGTTTTGTCAAAAATGAAGTATGGGCGGCCCTTTTTGCTTCCGGTACCAAAATGAAACTGAAAGGGATGTTTTGTGTTTTCTAATACTTTTAGTGAAGGTGGAATTTGATACGGATCTTTGTTCTCAGTTTCGCTAAGAACTTCACTGCAGTCTCTTGTCATTGAGTGTGCTTCTGGGCTGAAGCAGGTTAGCGTTACGGTTGCAGTTTCATCACTGATAATTGCTTTAAAGCAATAGACGTACATAATGGACATATGTATTGCTATTATTTACAGAACTAAAAGGAAATGTATTAGGTTATATATACTTAAAATTGTGGATGTGCAGTTTATAGAACTTGTAAGTAGATGTTTTTTGTGAAACAAATTGTTGACATTGTTGATGTGGAAACCCGGTTGCCACTTTTCCTCCGCAAGTGATAGACTTGTTAAAGTACCATGGTTTTTTTGCATCTATCCTTAGTATAATGGCTTCGGTTGTAAACCGCACATGCTGCGTTAAGTGGCTAACATTTAGAGATATTTGCTTTTGGAGATAACTATGCTTAAAAAAGATATCTAGTGCCTTATAGTTTTTCGGATTTGCTACAAAGAGGGTGAACAATGGCACCCGGTTCCTGAATTTTTCTTGTTCCAAGTCTGCAAATCTTTGTGTTTCAACTTCCAGAATCGGTGTAGGATAGAGAAACTCTTTGTACCTGTTGTATTAGATGTTACCATTTAATGATGTTCTCCCTTTTTTTGCTGTTGACTTGACTAAAAGTTCAGTAATTATATTGGATGTTAATTCAATAATCCATGTTTAGGGGTCGTTGTGTAATTAGTTTATGTATTTAGAGTCGTATATGTAAAGTGTAGAAGTTAAGGGGTCTAGTATGTCAAGAATAAAGTTAATAACCGAATGGTAGTTAATTTCGGTTATGGAAGTTAGTTATAGTTGGTTATGGAAGTTAGTTATATGGTAGTTATTAGCGAATAGTCACGATGGTTCGTATGTAAGTCTATAAATAGAAGTGTGTATGTATTGTAAAACTTAACAGAATTCAATATATACAAAGTGTGAGTTTGTGTGTCGTGTGTTTTGTTCATAGAGATGTTTGATTCGAGCCCGAGATGATCCAGATGGGCCAACATTGTTATCAGAGCGTCAGATGTTCGAATCAAACCCGGTGTTTCAGTTTGTGTTTCATCAAAGGTGATCAAAGGAGTGCAACGATTCAAGAGGAATACGCTTTGCAGATTGCAAGAAACTAAACCGTAAACACCAAAGAGAAGAACAATTTGATCAGGAGTATCAAATTGACAGACAATTCAGAGGAATTGTTTCAGAGAAGAGAGTTGATCAAGAGAATATCAATAGAGACATATTGATTCATAGGAATCATTTGAGAGAAGAACCGATCGTGAACAGACAGGTCAGAACAGGTTAGAGAAACCCAAATTCGATTCAGAAAAGTCGAATAAAGAGAGACGCGATTCTATCAAGAGAAGATTGAATCAGAGAAATATAGAAGAGAGGTTGTGTTAAATAACCAAGTTAGCCGTGAAGAATGATTCATGAAGAACAGATCAGTGACTGATCAAATTGAAGACGGTGTGATGCCAAAGATGAAGACCAACAAATGGGCGTTGGCTTGTTTGAAGAAAACAAACCGTGAAGGATGAAAAGGGAGAAAGAAAAATGTGAAGAGTCAAAGTAATAGAAAGCTACAAAAGCAAGTTTGTGTGAAGCAACCGCGAAGAAGATATAATATGTGATAGATGATCAAGAAAAGTAGAAACCTATAGTTGCTGGGTGGTCGTGAATTGAAGAATTGAGAAAGATCGAAACCATTGTTGTTGTGTTGAAAGACGAAACCAAAACCTGCTACAACATGTTCAAGATAAAGATGATCGAGTTGAAGACATGAAAATGTTGAAGACATGGATTTATAAATTAAGGGCGAGTATTGGATGTTAATTCATTAATCCATGTTTAGGGGTCGTTGTGTAATTAGTTTATGTATTTAGAGTCGTATATGTAAAGTGTATAGATTAAGGGGTCTAGTATGTCAAGAATAAAGTTAATAACTGAATGGTAGTTAATTTCGGTTATGGAAGTTAGTTATAGTTGGTTATGGAAGTTAGTTATATGGTAGTTATTAGCGAATAGTCACGATGGTTCGTACGTATGTCTATAAATAGAAGTGTGTATGTATTGTAAAACTTAACAGAATTCAATATATACAAGTGTGAGTTTATGTGTCGTGTGTATTTTTCATAGAGATGTTTGATTCGAGCCCGAGATGATCCAGATGGGCCAACAAATTACACATCAAGTATCTGCTGAGTTGTTTGGATGCGAGGATTTAAATAGTAATACATTGCAGGAGTTCCTAAAAGCTGCAACCCTGCAGCCGAAAAAAGGAATTTGTTAAAAATGTTGTAAAAAGGTATTTGCAAGCAGTTTTACTTTTAGGTGTTGCAATTACCTCTGTAGTTTTTTACCCAGCATAAACTTAAAACTATTATGACTGGCTTTTCCATTGCCATGTACGTTTCCATATTGAAAGGGTAATCTTCGATTTGATTTGACCGCACTTGCTTGTTTTTCGTCGTGTACTCTCGCAACCCCGTTTTTCCTTATAAAATGAAATTGTGCAAAAATGTGAAAAATTTAAAATTTTTTGTAAACTTTTGTTAAGTCTTTTTGAATGAAAAGTTTTGCTAGTCTCTTAGACAAGAAGCTATAAAATGCGAATTCTAGCTCACAAGGCCAAGATTTTGCAAGTTTCCCTGAGTGACTTTAAATATGCATGACTTAATTTCATTAGACGAAGCATTAGCTAAGTTAATATATGTTTTGACACCTTGTTGACTTTCCGCTGGTGAGGGTAGGAATAGAATTCTGACTTGACCGGGCGTGTTGAGCCCTAGCTTGTTCCCTTAACCATAGGTAATCTAAAAATTATCGGCTAAGCATCCGCGGATCTCATTATTTGGGATTTTAAATTTGCGGAGATCGAGAAATGATAGAGTTACTTATGAGTTTAGATGCTAAGCGTGGAGTAGTTGGTTCTCTTTAGAGCCCATCGAAGGTACTTATGGCTTTTTGTTCCCACAAAATTGTTTCACCCCATATCTGTCTAAACAATAATTAGAGATGTTGAGTTTTTGGCGATAGTTAGTTCTTTATCTTTTTAAAAGAATATTTGTTTTAAAAATTGGGTACACATCAAGGATCCGTAATGAATAAGCAATAAATGTTAAGTGATAAAGTAATAAGTAAAGTTGTGAGCTGCGGTGTCGAGATCGGACCCTTGGATCTTTAGCCGGGATTGAGTGAGGTCTTAGCCTAGCCAGCCGGGATCCTCATTTCATGAAGCCTATAGTCTTGGAATTACCCCGTGAAGCTCCGTAGTTCATAGCTCATATAAATAAAAGTATAAGTGCAAAAAAAAAAAAAAAAAAAAAAAAAAAAAATGATGATGAGAAAAAAGAATGATTGAAAAAAAAATAAAAAAAAATAATAATAAAAAAAAAATGAAAAAGTCAAAAATATAAGTGAATAAAAATTCCTTGATGTGGAATTCATTTTTGAGACAATGGTTCTTGAGAGAAGATGGATAACTAATTAGCGACTTAGCTTTATATCTTTATCGGAATAAAAATTATCGAAACGAGAAACTTGAAGAAATTCATTTCTCACAAAAATAAAATAAATAGAGGAAAATAGGAAAATGGGAGCAAAAGGTAATTACACAAGTAACTTCCATGGGTAGTGTTAGCATCTAAAGTCATATTTAACAATGATTTCGATTTTACGCTTAGTTTGGGGACTTGTGAAAAATCAGGGACGATGTATTCTATCCGTATGGTCACTTCACGCTGTGTTGTGTTTCCTACTCCGTGATCCTAACGTGTCGTTTGAAAAATGTTGGAGTTATTGATCGACATGAAAGTTCAACAAACCGTCACTCATAATCAGAATGTGCTTAATCGTAACATCTATATGTGATATAAAAGGTAAACGGGGCGTTTTTAGAATTAAGGGTTCTTAATCTCTTTTGAGGAATCTTTGCTTCTTCATAGGTTTAGTAGAAAGAGATTGAAATCCTTGGTTTTAGAAGCGTGAGTTGATTGCATTGCGTGAGGACACGATAATGGTCTCGTCTGGGGTATTTTGATATGTGCAAAAACACATATCATTTCTTTATTAAATATAGACCCAAAATAACCAAGAAAGAGCCGTTTATATTTTTTTATCAATATAATCTAACCGCTTCTGCCACTGAAAAAAATATTTTTTTTATCAAGCATATTGTGACAGTGGAATATATATTCAACGATAGAGTATACTAACTCCAAATTTTAGATATCGATACTTCTTTTTGTCACTCATTTATCGGTTGCGTCTCCTGATACCATCTGGTTGCTAACTCTTTGAATACACCCAATATAATCTGGTAAGAAAATGTACAATTTTTAGTTTGTAGGTTATGCTTAGTGGAAATGCTGTTGCGAAATACTTGTTAGTATTGCATCCCTTACATCCGCCCTTAACTCCAAGTCGTTGAAGGTCGCAAAGTTGAAATAGTGCTCCGGGAAATTAGCATCTGGCAAAGGGTCAAACTGTATGTATCTACATAAAACCAATGTTGTGCGATTGTCCAGAGTACGTTGCCGTTTTTCTATTTCCTGACAACTAAATCCGAAGATTCGATAGGTCGCATTTATTTTGAGTATCCGGTCAAAATGTTTGGTATCACACACTTCTATATTGGCTTGTATAGCACATCCCTTTATTGAAAAAATGGTGGTTTGTGTCAATGAATAATCATACTTGATTTGTTAAAGTATTTCAAGATTTTTTTGTGCTAAGTTTATGAAACAAACCTTTTTGTCAAGTAGCATACAACAAAACGCGGTAGGATTAGGGTCAATAACATTGCATGTAGTCCACTTGCGGTATACTTATTGTTAATATTTGTTATCATACTTGATTTGTTAAAGTATTTCAAGAATTTTTTGTTCTAAGTTTCTGAAACAAACCTTTTTGTCTAGTAGCATACAGCAAAACGCGGTAGGATTAGGGTCAGTAACATTGCATGCAGTCCACTTGTGGTATACTTATTGTTAATATTTGTAGGTTTTAGATCTCCGAAACTAACGATGTTTGCTTGTATGACAATCATTTTTTTCCTGTAGCTTTTGACAAGCTAGTAGCTGCCATCAGTCTGCAGAGGCTTAAATGGGTTACATTAAGAAATTAGTAAGTAAGTGTGCTAATAAGAAAAACTATAAGTGTTTCCAAATAACACTTAGTCTTTTATAGTGTGATAATGGTCTTGATAAGATACCTAAAGCATCGTGTATATAGCAGATGGTAGGTTGGGAAATATTTAATGATAATAAACAGAATGTGGTGTATGACATTACAAACAGCGATTTTGGCAAGTATAAAATGCACATACCCAGGTTTTACATTTTATGTCAAGTACTAAGTATGAGTGGTTACCATGGCGAAAAATTTGTTAGTACACGTGAGTAAACATTGTAATTGCACAGATAATGCAACATGAATGGTCGTATAGGATTGTTTCTTGAAATGTAAAGATATAAACAAAAGTAACACGACTTTAAAAAGGTACAGACAACAAGAGTTAGCTAAAAGCAAAAGTTTACTAATGGAATGCGTCAATATTACAATAAGAAAGAAAGAAACCTGGACACCTTTAATTTAGGTTAGAAAACATTTATACACTATATTTTTAGTTGTATTGGGAGGTTGTTCCTTTTGTTGTTTGATAAGGATCTTTAACCCTTCAGGAGACGTCGCTCGAGACAATGCTACGTACAACTGACCGTGTCCAAATATAGGCTCAAGCAAATGGACCCGAATTTTGTTTAATGATTGTCCTTGGATTTTGTTTATTGTCATTGCCTATCATACTTTTATCATAAATTGTTTCCTTTGGAAAACAAACGGAAATTTCAAATCTTTGTTCGTGAGTAGAATGCGAGGAAGAAATACTTTTTGAGATACTCTTGTTCGGTAATAATATGTGCCTTGATAACTTTGCTCAGTAATTGTGTCACGATCATTCTTGTACCATTGCAGAGACCTCCAGCTAAATTATGTTACGCAACAACATTATAGGTGTCCGGTTTTTAGTTGTAGCATATGTGGTGGCATACCGGCAAAGATGAAGTTGTTTAGATACTCATTAGGATATAACAACTCCGTAGCACCACCATCAATTCCGTGCGGTATCGCCTCGTCGTAGCTTTTGTAAAGAGATTTTTTTTAAATAAACATTGTACCACCACCTTTACCAAAATGAACCATCTAGACCCGTTTTACCAAAATCGCACTTTGAGTGAGAAAAAATGGGGTAAGCAAGTATTTTCCCTTCATGTTCTTTGTCTTGTAGCGAGGTAGAGAGCAATTGGAAGGGAGAGCAAAGCATTTGCTCTCCATGTTCTTTGTTTTGTAGCGAGACGGAGAGAAATTGGGAGGGAGAGCAAAACATTTGCTCTCCATGTTATTTGTCTTGTAGCGAGGATATTTGGGTGAATTGAATTGGAGAGCAAATGATTTGCTAACCAAAGTCGATTTTTGTAAACTCCTTTGAAAGCGTTTATTTTTGTAATTAAGTGTGAGAAGTGTTTGTTGTGGTAATTGATTTTTTTTTATTATTTATTTATTTATTTTGTAAAAGCAATTGTTTCCTTTTAACGTACCCAACACATGTGTATTTATAATGTCCACAATTTCATTTCTCGGATAAACTATTGCTTTGTCTTGTAACCCTTTTGTTGTAGTTCTATGTAATTTGTCATCGTCGTATATGAACTGTATGAGTTCTGCTCTTCCAACGTTTTTGTCGGGAATGCAATATTTGTCTGGTATACAAACCCAAAATGTGTTGTCAGGATCAAGTTCATCTGTCATGCCAAGTCCCCAATCCCCAATGTCAAGCAACCGAATGGAGAACGACGGTATGTCTATGCCTTCTTGTTTATGTATACTTGTGCGTTGAAGGCACATATTTTGCTGCAAAAAATGTACCTTAAAATACGACCACATGTATGATTGTGAAATTAAAGAACCAATGATGTCGGTTGTGGATGCCTTTTTTTTACCGAGAGTTTCTACCTAAAGTATCCTCCCAACATAATCATTTTTTTCTTTCCAAAAAGACTTTCAGGAGCATCAAGTATATCTCTGAGAGTCCGGTCTAGTGTTTCAAAGCAACGACGATCTTACATTGGTGCCTCGTCCCATATAATCATATCAGTTTCTTTTAGTAGTTCTGCCATCTGAGTTTTTTTAACGTTACACATTGACTCGTCACTCAGGTTAAGTGGTAACTTGAACCTTGAATGAGTGGTACGATCTGAAGGTAGTAGCATTGATGCTATGCCAGAAGAAGCCAAAACCACCTTTCCTTCTGAACACACCAAACAAATTATGGGTTTCCCAAGAAATGTTTTGCCCGTGCCTCCGTGGCCATAAATCAAGAGTAATTCGTTTCTATTATTCAGCGCGTCATCTATGATAAGATTGAACACAATTTTTGTTCCCTGTTCAACTGCACGATCAACACATCCTTTTCTTTCGCAAATAGGTTAGGATTTGTCACACCCCGCCGGAGGCGAAAACGCGAGGTGCAACATAATCAATATGCATCGCAAAGAGATATAGTACAATACCATAATTTAAATTTAAAGAAATATTGTAACATTACAACAAGGTTCTAGCCGACCTTGGCAATTTAGACATAAAGTTTGACTTCCCAAGGGATAACATTTTGCTACATGACGACTCAGATAACTTGTGATGACTCCTTTATTTAAAATCTTCATAATATAAGCTAAACAACGATCACCTGAAATCCATGAGAAAAACAGGTCAACTATGAAAATAGTTGGTGAATACACAGGTTTTATGAAAACTATAATTAGAAAGTCTGCTTGGCAAGTGTCCTATGAACTCACCATGTTACAAGTCCCGCCCATACAAGACATGTAACATATAAGTTCACATACACTCCCATAGTTCAAGTAGTATGCCCGAACAAGGGAGACTTTGTGTTGCTCCTGCCGACAAGAAGACTTAGTATTGCTCTATCAGAGACTTAGTATTGCTCAGAGGGAGACTTGCACAGTACATAACTATTATATATTATCAGTACAAGGCTGCTCCGAACGAGGGAGACTTTAAGTCTTAGCACGTAAGGCAAATTATAGATCTAAGCATCCTAAGGGATCAGGAATAAGTCATAAGGTCATAATAAGCCAAAGGGTTCAAGATATATCGAATAGTCCAAATAGTTTTATAATTTAGAACAAAAATATAGTTTAAGATTTAATTTCATGCATTTCACCCCAAATAAATAAAACAGTAAAAAGGGGGGACTGTGAACTCACCTTGGCAATTAGCAGTCTAAAGCAGCAGTCAAATAGAATTATTGGATGGCACCGACACGCGACCTAGATTAGTTATGGCAATTTTAGTCCATAGTTCTAGTTTAAGACTTGGAGAATTTTAAATGAGGTTAAAAGTCTTTTTGTGTTGTTGTTGCTTGTGTGGCAGCATTTAAATTTCGAAACAGTTTTCTAAATGTTTGCAAGTATTGGCTCTTGGGAGTGCTTAAGTATATAATAGGAGAAATATCAAGGACGAATGAGTCTTTGGTTCTTGGCAACCGAAAGACGACGTACGGAAAATATTTACTCATAATATTAGACGTTAACTAATTTTAACCAAAAGTCATTAAAAGTAATAAAATCATACTCTAAGTGATGGTTTTATTAAAAGAGTTTATATTAAAATACTTTTATTAGTTATAAGTGTAAGTTTTTGAAAAATATGGGCATAACCCGATTATAGCTTTATTTGTCCGAGGTGATCATTGTCAAAGTTTTATAAAATATTTACCAAGTTTAATACTCAAATTAATAATTGCAAGTAAATGTTTACGAGTTTATATTTTTACTCAAATTAATAATTGCAAGTAAATGTTTACGAGTTTATATTTTTAACAATAGGAGTATTGGACCATTCCATTTGAGTCATACAAAATATATGTTTACATTTTGATTTAGAGTTGAAATGAGTAATACAAAGACATTGATTTATGGTTTTAGGTGTAAAACTCATTTTATATTATCAAATTTGCTTAATGTTTATGTTTTTCGCTTTGAGACTTGTGTTTTAAATGATATGGACTATAAGTTTCGAGGTGTGTTTCGTTAAATGATCATATAGGTACTTATAATACGAGTTGTGTCGCGGAATCGGTCGAGTACGAGACGTCGGTTTGCACAAAAGATTAATAAAATTAAATTTTCATTTAAAATTTGACATTTTAGTTCCAAAAATATACACATTCTGACTTGTTTAGTACAAAACGAACGCACCCTTTGCGTTGCTAAGTGGAGTGGGTTGTGGCCCCAAGTGAAATAGACTCTTGGACTCAAAAGGCTTTGGCCTAACCTGTGAAGGGTAACAAGCAGAACAAGAACAGGTTCTATTTTCAAAGTATGAATTTTAAGGCACGGAGAGTGAAGTCGTGAACCAAATGAATCGATGCCCAGTATCGGGTGACCAAGCTTAAACAGACCGGGCATACTCTGGCCTTGTGAACAAAGCGCAAACCAACCGTACTCTTTAGTGCAAGGGCTTGGGGTCTTTTGACTAAGTAAAACAAACACTCCCCACGTGTGTTTGTGACATGGAACCGTTAACATACACAGGATGCGGACACAACGAAGGAGTAAAATTTTTGCTCACACAATTAAAGATATGAAATGACATTAATATTTGACTCTTTGTACATCTTAACCCCTTTGAAAAAAAATTGTTATAGTCCTAAGTCAGGCTCGATTGACCAAGCAAAAAGGGGACCGAACACCCTCGACCTTGCGAACACGACACCAACCATCATGTATTATCCTAAGGCTAAACCAATTGTGACCTCACTGTTGGTGTAACCCAACAGTGGTTCGACAGTCACCAAATCCAAGATAAGCAATACTCAAACAAAAGCCAATTTAGTGTAAGTTATAATTTCTTTTGCCACACTGAAAACTATCAACAACAACTAAGAAGGATATAACCATTTATAGTCGATTGGTAAGAGGTCAAAATACCATATTAGCCATTTTCTTAGTTCATTCGACAAAAAAAAATATAATTCAATTAACAAATTAAACACAATATCCATTAATCTTACAATAATCCAAAAGCGGGTCGAGTGAACTTGGACACCGATAAAAAAAACTTCGATTGGGGGTGACCCGAAACGATTTGGACCAATTAACTTCTGGGATAGCTTCCTCTTTCACCCAAGAATAAAACCCCTCGATCAATTTCAAAAAGCCCTTTGATTTGCCCAAATCCTAATTTTCTTGTGTTTGAGATGGAAGTTGATGAATACCCTTCTGAGGTTGAATCCGTTTATAAGAGGTGATTAGGTTAGTGAGAGTGATTCAATTTAAAACCCAAAACATGTTTTTTTCTTCTTTGAGCATTCCTTGCCTCGGATTCGGTATATGGACGCCACATATGTGCTCTATTGCATAGCTTCCTAGGTTGAGAGGATAGTGATGGTACAAAGAGTAGGGAACAATTTCTGAAAAAGGAGATAGGCGTGCATTTTGGTTTACAGGGAAGGAGAGAAGATAGGGGGGCGGCATATTTAGAGGATAGGGTAGGAATATATTTTTATTTTTAGTTTTATTATTAGTATTAACTGTATCCTGTACTGTATAAACTGTACCGTGAAAATAACGTATTCTCATGTAAAATATTTTCCGAGTGTCCGTATTTTATAAATTTTATGTTTTCGGAAACGTCCTGACGAGTGAAATATTATGGTATTATTATTACTTTTAAATTAGAAAGTAAATTTTACGTCAATTTTATTATGGTGTCGGTACGCGTGTGGTGCCAAGACTTGGGAAAACACGAGATAACTACTCGTTTAAGAGTTATAATGATCAGAAAATAAATAACTCGCATATTCTGATATAAATAATAGTCGGGAAATTGACGGATTGTCACAGGATTGTAGCTCTTTTCTTCCATCAATACCTTGTTCTTTAATATATTTAATAATTGCTCAGGCGGTAATGGTACGCCAAAATCTGTAACCGACCTGCCAAAAAAGCTTAATGCAGCTTCCAATTGGTAAAGAACCCCGCCTTGTAATTTAGGAGTGTTTAAGTAAAGGCTCGGTATTCGCAACAACTTGGATAATCTCCCAGGAATGTCATCAAATATTAGTTCCAAATGCGATGTCCATCAAGACACGGGATCTGATACGTCACAGAATATAAGGTGGGCAAATAGTATACGCAACTTTGCTGTTGTTGCAGACAAAGCAGCCTCTTGTAGAGCAACCTCCCATTCTCAATCATCTCTGAATCTGTATTAAACACATATTTTAGTTTAATTAACAATCTGTATTTGGACTGTGCAATGTAATAAGAATGACAGTTGGTGTAGGAGGACTTTATTGGGAATAAGAGACATGATTATACAACACTTGGTATGTAAATTGGGTAATGTTTCTACAACTTCAATGTGATATGATAATTGAGCTAGTATTGGTCCTCTGATTAACCATGTTACACATAGAAGCATTTATGAAGAAAAAATTGATAGAGCACATCATTGTAAATGAAATGATTGAAGAAGGTAGATGGAAATTGCTAGAAGTTTGGAGAAATAAGTATCCAAATTGGGTGAATATAAGTGTTCCAAGACTGACTGTGAGAAAGAAGAATAAAATAGTATGTAAGAATTCCAAAGGCAAAGAAGTAAAATTTTCTGTAAGGGGTGTTTGGGAAGATTTATGTATGGAATCAACAACTAGTACATGGTGTAAGTTGGTTTGGTTTTCACAGTGTATTCCTAGGCACTCATTTTATTCTATGGTTGCCATTTAAAAAAGATTAAGTAATCAAGATATGTTTATGAAGTGGCATCCAAACAATGTGATGACATGTCCATTGTGTAACTTTGTGCAAGACTCCCATAAACATCTTTGTTTCTCCCGTGGTTTTTAAAAAGAAATATTGGTAATTATAAAAAATGATGAATATGAATAGTTTGCCTTCTGAATGGGATGAAATAGTTGATGTTCTAAGCTAAATGACATGGAATAATTATGTTTGGAGTATTGTTAGAAGATTATGCATTAGATCTATGGCTTATTACATATGGAAGGAAAGGAATGCAAGGCGGTTGAGAAATGAAAAGAGATCATGTGACAGTATAAGATGACTGATATAGGAGAATGTAAAAATGAGATTAATGAGCCTAGTTTTGAAGCAGCCAAAAGCTATTGATAGAGTAGAGGAAGAATGGGATATACAATTCTAGAAAAGAGCAGTCTAAGTGTGTAATATAGGTTGTGAAGTTGAATTCAGTGAAGTTGAAGGGGTTTGGTCACTAAGATATATCGGATGAGTAATGAAAGATAAGACTACCCTGATATATCTAGTGTGTAAATTGTAGGTGAGTCATAAAGGACTTATATCTTGTATCAAATAGAAAGTAATATAGTTTCTTAATGGGCGTTTGGATATGGGTCTTTAGATTAGTTGGCATGCAGTATGTGGTTAATTTCTATGCATCCCTTTTCTAGCTTTGAGAATTCTGTCAATTATATGTGTGTGTTTAGAAGGGGCAACAATATGGTTGATGGTTTTCTTTTAGTCTAGTTAAGTCATGTAGGCATAAGGTAGTTTCCTACTATGGTTAAATTGAGGTGGATTATCATGTTTGCTTTTATAACAACCGGTAATTTTCCAAAGCCTATTTAAAAAAAATTATATTTATATTATTTGTTTTTTTTTTCATTTCAGACTTTTCTGAACCAATTTGAACTTGAAAATGAAAAGTTATCTCCCAAAATGTGTAAACTGCACATTACGCATTCTGGTACAACCGCGAAATTTGTTAAACAATTTGATTTGGATTTTTATATTTGCGGAAAACTAGTCGTATGAGTACTCGTTTTTACTGGAAAAATTATTTGGAATGCAACGGCGTAATTTTTGTGAGTTGAATCGATTGTTATTGAGCCCTACATGTGCTGAACCTCTATTTTACAAATGTTTACACAAAGTGCACAAATGGTCCCTGGAATAATATTTCACCGGGCCCCCTTATCTTTCCTAAACTTTGCATTTCGTTCTTATAAATTTTGGGTATTTAAGCATATAACACTAGGGTTTACTCATTATTTGCAAACCATAAGTCATCATTTCTCTCTAGCCGCTCCATCTCTGACCACTACAGCTCCGCCACATCCACCAACGTTGTCGGAGACCACCGACAAAACCACTATCATCTACCCCACCACAACTACCCTTATCATCATCACAGCGCATCTGCCATCATCACCATAAACACCACAACCATGACATCACCAAAACCACCACCATTATCATCACTGCCGTCTCCTCCATCCGCCACCTCTACCGCCTTTGAAGGCTGTGCTTTTTTGGGGTTTGCAGATCGAGGTTTGATAATGGGTTTCTTGTTTTTTTTGGTCCGTGAAACGCCACTCAGTCGCCACCACCACCTCTTATAACAACCCGTAACTTTCCAAGTCATTAATTAATCTTAGACACGAACTAATTCATTTTAAAAGTTTATGTAACCATTTTTCTCGCGTTAAATTTTTTGAACAATAAAACTACAAATCATATTCTTAAACTAACATGTGATGTAACAAAAATTCATACTAACAAGCTCTCATGCATACCAACCTCAAAACGACTCAGTGTGTGTCACTATATGTCGAGTAAGACACTTCCGTACAACTTTTGCCAATTCACGTTATTTCATTTAACATACCATTTAGTGTGTACTATTATTTTGTTTCGTCAAAATATATCTAACTTGTGATATGTAATTGTTTAACTTGGTGATCGTTGGTACGTTCGGTAAATGTTGGAATGTGACATTGGGATTAACACTTGGATTGTGACTATAATTATCGGACTATATTGGATTGATTACATTTGGATAATTATTGGACTTAAATCGATACTCATTGGACATTAGACATTTTAGACTTATTAGACTTGAAACAAACACAATATATTAGACTCATAACGAATTTAATATATTTGATTCGCAACAAATATACAATAAGGAAATAATGACTAATAATCAATGGATATTTTCTATTAAATTGTTTTGAGAAAATTTATTAAAGTCAGGATGACTTGAAAACGTGATATAAACGGGCGCATCATGCCAAAATTTATAAAACTTTCCAAACTTTTATGATTCTAGACTTATAAACATTAAAGGATAGTTATTTTGCATACCAAGGGACTCATCTCCACCATCCATCTAAAAAGAAATCAATGGCTAGATTAAAAGCATTTTATTATTTCACCTATTTTTTATAATTTACACCGTCGCGAAGAGCATTTAATTATCTTTCTATAGACGGGCACTTTGATATACTTTCGAAAAAAGAAAAAAAAATCGTTTTTTCACGTTTTTTAGTCCTTTTTTACGTTACTTGAAATTTGCATGAAAAAAACCATATATGATTAAACACTAATTTGAATATCACATGTGATATGATATGTATATCATATGTGATTTTACACTAATATCACATGTGATATTACACTAATATCACATGTGATATTAAATATCATATATGATATAACACTAATATCATATATGATATAACACTAATATCACATGTGATATTCAAATTAGTGTTTAATCATATATGAATTTTAATGCAAATTTCAGTAACGTAAAAAAACGAAAAAACTTAAAAAAAAAACGTGAAAAATACGAAAAAAAAAAATTTTGTCGAAAAGTATATCAAAGTGCCTATTTATAGAAAAATAATTAACTGCTCATCGCAATGATATTTTTTTTTCGCTTAACGATTAACGGTTTGAAAGTTATTAATATTTGAAAAAAGAGGATGAAAGTGAGTTTTTTAAATTGTTGGGATTAATCTCATCCATTAGATCAAATAAAAATGGATGGTGGAGATTGATCCCTTGGTATATAAATAATCTTTTGTCCTCAAATGATCTTAAATCACAAACATTATGGTGTTTTCTAATAAAACATATATAGCTTTTCTTACTAAAACGCATAACTTCTTTCAAAAACTAATATGAGTTTCCAAACTATTTGGGATTTATGGGTAAACACCGAAACATATCGTTGACCATTCTTTTCCTTTCCTCATCTTTTATGACTTCTATTCATTCTTTCCTTGTCATTCGTTTGTTATTTTTCCAACATCTTATTGTTTTGGTGTGAGTTACACCTTGAGTCTATATTTTCTAACCACCACATGAGACGTTAATAATAAACCTTCTTTCATAATGAAACTAGACTTTTTACAAATATCAATATGAGTATTCCTAGAAAACTACCTTTTGTAAGCTTATGTTATTAGTCAACATTTTTTAGAAACTTTTATGAAAATATTATATAGTTAATAGGTTGTGCCGAGTTTGTATCGTCGTGCCCTACTATTTGATTTCTATTGTGATACCTTGCTCTTCATCTGCTAAGATAAGTTCATAGCCCCCACTTTTACTCGTTTTGAACTTTATTCGTTTTGAACTACTTGGAGGTGAGATACATGCTACTACTTTTTCTATGATTACAATTGCTTGCAAACTATATTCTGAACTGAAAGGGTTGGTGACACTAAGTACCACTATTGCCAAACTTAGTCCCTACATCATGAGCCATTAATCACTTGCGAGTGAGCGTGAATATAGGGATATAGGCCTATAGGATTTGACGAATCTCGTTTGTGTTGACCGGATAGGCCAACAAACGTACTATATTTGAGTTTCCTAGGTATTTGGCAAAATACCTACCGGGGTAACTTTCTCATATCATTAATTTGATACCCACCGTTAATGCTTTGAGTTTCATGAGCTTAGTGCAATAGTAACTACTTGATTTATGGGTGCAACAACGTGGCCTACTGTCTCTTAAACTTGAAATCTTGTGATCAACTGTTTTACTACTAAACCTATGAATTCACTCAACATTTGTGTTGACTTTTTAGCATGTTTTATCTCAGGTGTTTGATCTTTACTGTTGCATAGCTTACTTTTGGAGGCGCTTGGCAATGGAATGACATGGTCAGAAATTACTCTGATGTATATTTGGGACCACTTTATTTTTATGGGCCTTATTTCCGCATTATTTTGAAGGATGTAAAACTTAATAATTTTGTTTATGAAATTCTTTTAAAACGGATAATATAAATCCGTTTTCTATACTTTGTGTTGTGTACCAATTGAGTAGCACCCAGTGACATGTATGCTTCCGTTGTACCGAATTTTAGGGGTGTTACAGATTGATATTAGAGCCTTCGTTATAGATAACTGGGTATTTTTAAAACCTATTCTATAACTACTTTTACGAAAACTTAATCCTATGATCGCCACGTGACTGCCTGCCAAGCTGATGCCTCACTTATTTCTATCTGCTTATTTTTGGTATTTAATATAAGTATTTTCAATATACTTACGCTTACGTATCGTGCTTGTCATAGCATTATGCCTTTTCTCGACGTAATCTCATCATTCGATCTCGAGTTTGGACACTCGTCATAGTCTTTTAAAACAACTTTTAAAAGTAACGGACATATTAAGAGTATAACTAAGTTTAGTATTTAAAAATTCATCGAACCTCTGTTAAATAAGGACTGGTCACCTATATTTAACCTAGGAATAGTGGAACATAGCCTGACCAACTATGTTCAACTTAAAAATGAATTTTTCAATACTGAAAATATTTATATTAGGATTATGTTTTCTACTGGATTTTCAAAAATTGTAAAATTCTGTGTGAGTATAAACAATCCTTAGATATTCGTACGATTGAGCACAATAACTAAACAGATTCTTACTCTATCTTAACCACGTGTAGTCAACCTAACCCTACACCGTATTCTGAGACGACCGGAATCGAACTACATCACTAGTTATTCTAAACTCCATTCTTCACGAGTGACCACACCTCTTCACCTCTTCACGAGTGACCACACCATAGCCGTATGAGTACTCGTTTTTACTGGAAAATTATTTGGAACGTAACGGCGTAATTTTCGTGAGTTGAATATATTGTTATTGCGCCCTAATGTGCCCCGAACCTCTATTTTACAAAAGTTTACATAAACTGCACAAATGGTCCCTGGAATAATATTTCACCGCGCCCCCTTATCTTTCGTAAACTTTGCATTTCGTTTTTGTAACTTTTGGGTATTTAAGCATATAACACTAGGGTTTACTCATTATTTGCAAATCCTAAGTCATCATTTCTCTTTAGCCGCTCCATCTCCGGCCACCACAGCCACCACTGCTGTCGGCGACCACCAACAAAACCACTATCATCTACCCCACCACAACCACCCTTATCATCATCACACCACATCTACCATCATCACCATAAACACCACAGCCATCACATCACCACAGTTACCACCATTATCATCACTGCCGTCATCTCTAACCGCCACCTCTGCCACCTTTGAAGGCTGTGTTTGTTTGGGGTTTGTAGATCAAGGTTTGATAATGGGTTTTGTGTTTTGTTTGGTCCATGAAACGCCACTCAGTCGCCACCACACCTCTCACGCCACCACATCAGCCGCCACGCGCAGCTGGGTCAAGACTGCGCTGCCACCATCAACTAGAAGACAAGGGTTCGTTTGTACGGGTCTAGAGTGACGGTCACGCTAGGATTTTATGGTTTTATTTGCATCTGCGAGTAACCACAGCCGCCATCTTTATCTCTCCCCTATCTTTCGTCTTTGTCTTGTGGTATGACAAAACCTAGATCTATTTTTGTTAAGTCCTTATTTAAAACCGATTATAAATCTTGTGTTATTGTTTTCTTGGATTAAAAAGACTAGTCGGATACCCGCGCATAGCGGCGGCGATAAGTATAGTTATATGTGTTTGCTTACCCGTTTAGTGAATTCGTTTCACAACACTTCGAATATACATGTGTTAGTTGTATGTGTTTGTTTGGGTTACCCGTAGCTTTCCCGTGACATCATTATTCCCGCATATAGAAATACTCTCGCAGTCTCTTACACGTCAAACACTCCCTCAAAAGTATATGATTTTGACGAATCAAGATTGTATTGATTGAAATAAAGGTTAAAGTTGTAAAAATTTGAATTAAAATAAAATAAAACCAATAAAAATATAAAAACTAAAAACTCATAAAAATATATGAAAATGGATGTTGAATTAAAGAGTATAAAATTTTAGAAAATATGGTGAAATTAGATTATAAAAAAAAATAAATAGATAAAAATATTTTTTAATTTGAAAATAAAGATGAATTTTTAATTGAGAAGTGACACATGTTATTTTATAATTGGGGCTTCTTATCTTACTTTTTAGTAGTTAGGAGTTAGGTTTGGAGTTTGTTAAGAAATGACACATGTCATCTCATGATTGGAGCTCCTTATCTTAATTTTTAGTTAGGAGTTAGGCTTGGAATGAGGTTTGGCTTTTACATGCATTATAATATAGTATAGATGATTTAAAACGTTTTACAGCTGGAACGTATGGTAAGATTTAAGAAAAACATTTTGTTAAAAGATTTGTGTGGTGGAATAACGACTCAAAGGGTGTTTGTTGTTTTGGTTTAACGAGACACCCAAAAAGGGTGCTCGTTTGTGTTATGTTGTTGGTCTAACTCTCGGTTAATCAGCACCCATGAAGGGTGTGTCCTTGTTTCACCTAATCAACAAATACAAGGGCGTATTTGCGTTTAGCGTCTGTTTTAACTGTCAGGGTGCGTTTGCTTCGCTTGGTCTAATGGTGTGTTTGTGTTGTATGTATTCCAGCAGCTAGGGTGGCTTTTTTTATGCTAGTTTTCCAGCCTAGTTATCTGCTTATACTTCCCAGCTTATTGAAAAGTGTTATGTGTTTGTTATCCGTCAAAATGGGTGCGTTTCTTTAGATTCATCTGGCTAAAGCCCGTCAAGGTTTGTGTTTCGTTGTTACCATGGGCCTAAGCCCATGAATTAAAAAGGGTGTGTTTAATGGTTATATTAAAAGTGTGTTTATTTAGTGTGTACTACTATTTTGTTTCGTCAAAAATATATCTAACTTGTGATATGTAATTGTTTAACTTGGTGATCGTTAGTACGTTTCGGTAAATGTTGGAATGTGACATTGGGATTAACACTTGGATTGTGACTAATTATCGAACTATATTGGATAGATTACATTTGGACAATTATTGGACTTAAATCGATACTCATTGGACGTTGGACATTTTAGACTTATTGGACTTGAAACGAATACAATATATTTGACTCATAACGAATTTAATATATTTGATTCGCAACAAATATAAAATAAGGAAATAATGACTAATAATCAATGGATATTTTCTATTAAATTGTTTTGAGAAAACTTATTATAGTCACGATGACTTGGAAACGTGATATAAACGGACGCATCATGCCAAAATTTATAAAACCTTTCCAAACTTTTATGATTCTAAACTTATAAACATTATGGTGTTTTCTAATAAAACCTATATAGCTTTTCTTACTGAAACACATAACTTCTTTCAAAAACTAATATGAGTTTTCAAACTATTTAGGATTTATGGGTAAACACCGAAACATATCGTTGACCATTCTTTTCCTTTCCTCATCTTTTATGACTTCTATTCATTCTTTCCTCGTCATTCGTTTGTTATTTTTCCAACATCTTATCGTTTTGGCGTGAGTTACACTTTGAGTCTATATTTTCTAACCACCACATGAGACGTTAATAATAAACCTTCTTTCACAATGAAACTAGACTTTTTACAAATATCAATATGAGTATTCCACGAAAACTACCATTTGTAAGCTTATGTTATTAGTCAACACTTATTAGACGCTTTTCTGAAAACATTACATAATTAATAGGTTGTACCGAGTTTGTATCGCCGTGCCCTACTATTTGATTTCTATTGTGATACCTTGTTTTTCATCTGCTAAGGTGAGTTTATAGCCCCCACGTTTACTCGTTTTGATCTACTTGGGGGAGAGATACATGCTACTACTTTTTCTATGATCACAATTGCTTGCAAGCTGTATTCTGAACTGAAAGCGTTGTTGACACTAAGTACCACTATTGCCAAACTTAAGTCCCTACATCATGAACCATTAATTACTTGCGAGTGAGGGCGAATATAGGGATATAGGCTTATAGGATTTGACGAATCCCGTTTGTGTTGACCAGATAGGCAAACAAACGTATTATATTTGATTTTCCTAGGTATTCAACAAAATACCTACCAGGGCAACTTTCTCATATCATTAATTTGATACCCACCGTTAACGCTTTAAGTTTCATGAGCTTAGTGCAATAGTAACTACTTGATTTATATGTGCAACAACGTGGCCCACTGTCTCTTAAACTTGAAACCTTGTGATCAACTGTTTTACTACTAAACCTATGAATTCACTTAACTATTGTGTTGATTTTTTAGCATGTTTTATCTCAGGTGTTTGATCTTTACTGCTGCATTACTTTTGGAGGCGCTTGGAAATGGCATGATATGGTCATAGATTACTCTGATGTGTATTTGGGACCACTTTATTTTTATGGGCCTTAATTCCACATTATTTTACAGGATGTAAACCTTAATACTTTTCTTTATGAAATTCTTTTAAAACGAATAAGATAAATACGTTTTCTATACTTTGTGTTGTGTACCAATTGAGTAGCACCCAGTGACATGTATACTTCCGCTGTACCGAATTTTGAGGGTGTTACAGCTTTGACATCATGATGATAACATAGCCTATTATGGATTTCATACCTTTATTACAAAATGATGGTTAGATTGCGTTCTATCAATAGGGGCATATCTTGTAGATGTTAAGGTTTAAGTCATTTATGCAAAATGAATGGTTTTTAACTACTATCTCATATCTTCTGTCAGATTGAAGAAATGAGATATTAGTTCATTACAACAGACTGCCTTGTATCTTGAATACTTGAAATCTTGGTGTATTGGACTGGTCACCTAAATTTCAATAGGCCTTGGTTGAGGTAATTGTTTATTTAGTTGGCCTTTCCTTTATATCTAGGTGGATAGTCAATTCATAATGTAGGTTTTCTGTAAGTAGCTAGAAATAGAGAGTTGTGAAAGATGAAGCTTCTTTGTCCTAGCCTTGCACTGCCACAAGAGGATGGCAGGAAAATCACATTGCTTTAGTCTATAAATAGTGGTGATGCCTATTGCTGTGTATATTGCTATAGTTTAGCTTGTGAGGGGATATAAGTCTTGCTATTGCTTATCACAGTTATGGGAAATGTAGTTGCCATTTACAGATTAACCAATGGTGATTTAAGGAACATTTACCTATGATGATGCCTACTAGTTTTTACTTCTGTTTTTGTTTAGTGTGAGGTGGCTATTGCATTGTAACAAGAATAGTTTGTAGGATTATTAGGTAATGTAGTCATTCGGTAGAATGTATCAGTGAATTTAGGTACGTATGAGATGATAGTTAGATGTTTTGGTCACTATATGTAGGCATGTGGCAGTTTGCATAATGTAATTGTAAGTCATGTTGTTTTGTTTATGTGCTTGTTTGTTTGGTTTTGGGGCATGTCCAAAATCATTAGCTTGCAGTTTGGATTGTAAAAGTGTGTTGTTGATAGTAATATATATTTTACTGAAAAAAATCAAATTGAATTTATTTGTTTTAACAAAGACATAAGTACACTTATTAAACAAATGTTAGTTTCAAGATGTACATATAATATCATGAAAAATGACATATCTTTCTACTTATTACTAGCAAGGTACCCGCGCGTTGCGGCGACGGGTATCCTGTGATTGAAAATTTTGGCAAACAGTATTTTGCTATTATATATTTACCGTGACAATTACTTTAGAGAAAAAGAGATCTTTTGTTGTAATATTGTTAATTAATAGCATACTATTTTATGTAAATTTATTAGTGCACCCACGTGATATGAGTCACGAATCAGGTGAGTTTTGAGTTAGTTTTTGTTTTGGTTTGATACAAACAAAAATTGATAGTCCAAAAAATGATTTAGCTAATACCCGGCGTAACTTGTAATACTCGGTCCAAACTTAAAATTTATAGTACTCGACCCAATGTAAATTTTGATTTAACAAACATTGATAATTGGCCGACAATTACAATTTAGTTAACAATACTCGGCCTGAGAATTATCTAGTAATACTCGGCCCAACAACAGTTGTCATAACCTGTTTTTTTTAAAGATTTTTGATGTGGTTTTGTCAAAAATATTCTGTTTATGATCTTGAACAAAGTTACAAAACAACCAAGACGTACTCATATACAAAGATTAAACGAAACACCTAGTATTTTTAAATACAAAATTTTTAAATTTCAAAATTTCTTTTTTGATTTTCCACTCATTTAGTTTGATGCCAAACAGTTACGTATGATTGTGTATTTCTAATTTATATGTAGAGGTTTACTATTATGTATGCACATGGTGGCTGACAATTTTTTTATCATAGCCACAAAGCATCTATTATCATAACTGCTTTCTCTTAACTGTCCTTGAATTTGTTCTGCCACGATTTTCAAATGGTGTTTTTGGCTTTAAAGAAAATCTTCCAACAATACGGATAGTTGCCACAACCAAGATTTCTAAGAAAAGGAACATGGGTTCAAGCATCATCACTACCACCAACGGCGGTTCATTAGCCTCGAATAGCATCATTGGCAAAAACAAAAACTTTACAAAGAACCTGAAAATCATGAGATCTAAACAATATAATCTTGAAATCTTTATATTCATGGTTTATCTGGGTTCCTAATGTTTCAAGCAAAGGCGGTGGCAGTGGATTTGACAAATATCACAAACATAATGGAAACCACCAAAACCAAAAGATTCCAACATACTTGAAACTATCATAAAACATTTGGTTTCTCAAATACAATAACAAAACCGAGTTGCTAAAACACCAGCAGCAAAAACAACAAGATAACACAATAATAACAGATCGTAAACCTCACCACATCATAAACAACAAATCTAAGACCTACACTAATCACAAGATCCTCTTTTCCAAATATTTAAGATCCAAAAATAAAAGATCAAAATACCACAAACCTTGTTGTTATTATGTTTAAAAAAACAACCAAAAAATTGTCGTAAATCAAAATCAAAACTACCAGTAAGCAAAGGCACAAACCCGTAACCACCTAAAACAACCAGACCACCGAGAGACGGTGGCGGATTCGACAATAGGCGAGGCGATGAAGCCAGAATCACCAATCGAAACCGCTTTCTCAAAACCACATAAGCCAACAAAAAAAATCAACTGAAGCCACTTAGCCTAATGAAACAACCTGAACCTTGAGCAATGGTGGCTATATGGTAGACGGCGGAAGTGATGCTGGCTGTTAGTGTGTAGTGGTTTAGAGAGAGTGAGGGATTTATACGAGTATTTTGTGTGGTGTGTGTTTTCAGGTTTTATGTGGGTTTATATATAGTTGAGGGCTGTTACAAAATGGGTCAGTTAAATGGACAGTTACAACAATTTTTATGAAATAGGTTGTTACGGAATGGGCCGGTTAAATGGACTGTTACAACAGATTTGATGAAATAGGCTGTTACACACTTAAATTTTTAGTTTTATAATTTTAAATACACGTGTATGTATTGATTTAATAGTAAAATTAAGGCAAAAATGCATATATATCCCTCCCAAAGTGAATAATTGCATATATATCATTTGTACAAGTTTTTTATCCACATAGTACAATGATTTTTATGCATGCTTTGGATATATATGCAATTTTGCATTTTCAAGAAGATATATATGCAAAAGCTCCAAATTAAGGCAAGTATTTTTATTATTAGTAATTTGTTGAATCTGAATTTTAAGCCTTCTATTAATAGCATGTCCTAAATGTTTTATATAGTAATATATATGACTACTTATTCTTACATGATTGTGATAAGTGAAAATCGATCAATCACATTAAGAGAGAATACTAAGGCTAGCCCCAGTAGTTCGATCGTCCCTTCCCTCGATCGATTGGGAGGATCAATCTTTAGTTGATCTCTTTATTGTGGGCAAAAAACCACGATCGATCACATGTCCACTTTTCACCCAACTTGATCGTCTGCTCGATCGAGTATTTAGTGAGATTGTGTGTGTGTTTAATTAATATAAAAGGTATTTTTGTGGGGTATATTTTTTGTATTGTAAGTCTTGTTACTGGGGCATATAATCGCCTGAAGGTAGCTGGAGAGAGAAAGCTGACGTGACAGTGAAAAGTAAAGGGATTGAATCCCCTTACTGAGGGCAGCCTAACGCATGATATATGTTGTTTGACAATTAACAATAATCCGACATTACGCATTAAAGTCAATCCTCACATGTAATTATGTAAATAGAGGAAGGAAAACCTTTTTAAAAAGGGTCCTACTATCATTGCACCCCCTAGAAAAATTTTAGGGGGTGTGGTAGTTTTTTCTCTCCTCCAATAATCATGCTCGGTTCCCTCACTGACACCTTTTTCACACATGATCCAATCACCACAAATTAAGTATTTGACATGTTTTTGTTTTATTAGGCCATGGCCTCAGCGGCGGTACTTTTTTGTTTTGTTTTTTGTTTTATTATTTTATTTAATTATGTAGTATTTATTTATGTGGTATATTTAATTTGTATAGTGTTTTTATATGTATAATGTATTTATTTTACTTAATTGTGTAGTGTTTATTTGTGTGGTATATTTAATTTGTGTAGTGTTTTTATATGTATAGTATATTTATTTGTGTAATGTTTTTATATGGTATTTATTTTACGTTACTTTTTATAAACTTTTTTTATAAACTTTTTTATAAAAAAAGTTTATAAAAAATTTATAAAAAAAAATTATAAAAAAAAGTTTATAAAAAAAGTTTATAAAAAAAGTTTATAAAAAATTTATAAAAAAAGTTTATAAAAAAAAGTTTATAAATTTTTTATAAAAAAGGTTTATAAAAAAAAGTTTAAATACATTTTTATTTATTTTTTATTTTTAAATATTTTTAAAAAAAAATAAGTTTTTTTTAAATAAATACATTTTAAAAAAATAAATTTAAAAAATACATTGTTGAAGGCAAGTACATAATTAAAAAAATAACGTAAAATAAATATCATATAAAAACACTACACAATTAAATACACTATACATATAAAAACATTACACAAATAAATACACTATGCATATACCCTAAACATTACACAATTAAATAAAAAAAAAACAATACATAAAACAAAAAAACAAAAAAGAAAAAAGAACCCAATCATTGGCCCAATGATTGGGACCAATGATTGGTCTATTGGGGTGCAGGGGAAGGATTTCATGGGGTGCAAGATTAGATCACCCCTTTTAAAAAAGGTGAATAAAGATATCGCGGAGACACGGAGCCGCTCGAACCCAGAGTTCGGACTGTGATTATTCCCTCGATTACAATAATCAAATGTTAGTACAAAAGTAGTCCTTTAATTTATTACAAAAATTGTTTTGCTTCCAAAGTTTCTAGTGTGCACAATTCATTCGATCAATAATTATTGAACTCATCGATCAATAATACTAGAGTAAACGACAAATTCTTTTGTGGGGTTTGTCCAATTTAGCACTAATCATCTTCATCGGAACGCCTCAACAAATACCATCTCCCAAAATCTAAATGTAACAAAAAGTCAAAAACTACATTTGTTGTGTGACATTGGTATATATGAGCATATATACGCTACGCCATTCAAACGACACAACCTTTTCAGTTCATTACCTTGTAAGATGAATTTCTAAAACTTCTTGCTACAAATAATTCGAAGCATATGATTAACACATGCTAAAATAAATGATAAAAATGAAAAGTGAGGTTTAGTGAATCACACATGACATGCTTATGTTGTTCGGATGATAAAATTAGAAAACCTTAGTGTAAAAATGTATCGTTACCATAATGGGCGGAGATAAAGAGGGGCATAAGGGGCATGTGCCTCTCTTCCCCTCTCAGCGAAAAAATTTATAGTGTAATTTTTCGAAAATATTTGGTTATTATCGTAATTTCCCTCCTCCCCCAAAGTACCAATTTATAATGTAGTTTCTAAAAAAAATGCAAAGTGTGTCCCCTCTACCAACAACTTCTAGCTATGACTCTGGTTACCATGACATATAAACGAAATCAAAATTCGCTCTTAGGCATCGACTTAAAATAATACAAAACTCTGATTCGTTACATAATTATTTTGACATCTAAATTCCGTAACCTTAACTCTTGGTGTAAGAAATACTTGACAATGGATCAAAGATCTACGGCCGTAATTTGGGTTTTTGAGTGAGACAATAAACCTAAGGGCTAAGGTAGAAATTTGTAAATTTACTAGTATAATAAAGGTGATGTGTTATACGGACCCTCCTTATGTTGTCACATCAGAAAGGGTTTGGTCAAACGGTACAACCCACGATGCACACCGTATAAATCGATGATGCATGCAATGATTGGAAACCTGGTCCGAATAACTTGCCCCATAAATCCATAATAAAGTACCTAGTATTGGGCAAGCCTACGTGGGCACCCCATGAAATCCTTGGCAGACACCTCATGCTAGTGTGGACCCCCCTTTTGACGGCGATTTGACTTTTTCCTTTTTTTTTTTTTTTTTTTTTTTTTTTTTAATAATTGTGTGTAGTGTTTTTTAGTGTATTTAATTAGTGTAGTGTATATTGTATTTAATTAGTGTAGTGTTTTTTTTAAAATATAGTGTATTTAATTATGTAGTGTTTTTATATGGTATTTATTTTACGTTATGTTTTTAAATAATGTATAACAACAAATGTAAACATTAAACAATTAAAACAACAAATGTTTTCAATATTACAACGTCTACTCCACATGAAGATTATTAATGTCATCTATAAGCTCATAGAGTATTCCAGTCGGCTGACATGCGTGATCAACTGGATTACTTGCCAGTTCCAGTGATACTTCCAACGCCTTTATTTTTGCCAGCAACAAAGTCTTTTCAGCCAATAGCATGTTGATCGTTGTATCTTTAGTTTCGCAGTTTGAGCACTGCGTCGAAGAAGAGGCTTCACCAAAGTACTTTTGTTGAAATATTTCCTTCCACATGAAGTATCGACACCCATAGTCTTTAGTCCCTGGCTGTTACATGACGAAAAAATTATAAGAAATGTATTCTAAACAAACAAGTTATTGATATATTTACGCAAATAAGCAAACGTTTAATTATTTACCTTTGAGAAAGGACATGCATAATACTTCAGACCACAAGTATGGGGCTGGTGGGATGTTCTTTGAATTATTAATCCACGTTGACAACGACACAAGTAAGGATTTTGTTGTTGCATCTGGCCAAAAGAATTTGTATAATTATTCACAACATAAATTAGTAATATGATGGTTCACAAAATTAGAAGCTTCGAATACATAAATAACCAATCTTGTTATAGATTAATAGTTGATACATGGTTCACAAAATTACAATATAACTAGAAACTAAGATCAATCACGCCCGATGCGTAGTCGCTCCAATGATACTGCCATCTGTCCCACACGAGACTCTAACTCTGAAATGCGTCTCCTCAATCCGTCAATCTCTCGCTCGTACACATCAACGCGAGACGGCTGTATCAGTAGATGAGGAAGAACCGGAGGACGGTGTATAAAATTGTCCTCATATGCAGCTGGAGATATAGCTGGAGAGGGAGGCACATAAGATTGTGAAGAAAGCACATAATCTGGACTCTCAACACGAGCGGGTGTGTGGTTGACACAATGAATGTCCCTCCACTGAATGTCATCCGATTCCTGTAACAAAACATGAGGAAGAACCGGAGCAGGAGCAGAAATCTGTAACAAAAGATGACGAGTCGTTTGCTATAAATCAGTAATCGTCTATACATGTTGTGTCATTTACAATATAGATCAGTAATCGTCTATACATGTTTTGTTATTTACAATATAAATAAATAATCGTTTTCTACGTATATCTAAACATCCTCTGTCGTTGAGTAAACACATGTTCCCATTGCGCGGCCACGGCATCTCTATGATAACTCCATTGTGGGTGATTATACGGGAGTGGTGAGTCTTCGTCAAGAACCGCAAGAACGAAGTGAGCACATTCCTCGTTCCCCACACGAAGAATAACAACCGGAGTCAAGTACTGGGCTGAATCTGGAGAACCTCTAAGCGGAAGTAACAAAAGAGACTGTCTATTGGTTATACATACAATAGGACGGTTAATAGCTGTAGCAATAACCACTCCCATTTCTGGCATACTCATCCAATAACTTCGGGGTGCTGCACCGTTATACCAATTCATCGAGTTACGTGTAGATGTAAAAGTTTGACCCCACATTGCCCTGTAAACTGCTTCGTGATTGTCTACCTCTTCCCTGGCAAGAGCTCGAATTGTGGGCCACATTTCTTGCTGATGGCCAAGACCTAGGGCAACAGCTCAATATCCACAATTTCCATCACCCTCCACATTAAAAATCCCTAGTATCCAGCGTCGGAAAATAGGTGGAATTTCAGTCATACAATATTCGCTAAAGGGATCTGGAATGTACAAGTGGTGTCTTAAGTCGCCCTCGCTAGGTCCTTCGTTAGGTCCTTCGTTTAAATCCGGGAGATTTGGTTTAGACTTGGATTTGTTAGAAGGCTCTCCCACATAAGAACTGTGTCTCGCAGATTCTTTATTTACTTCTGGGACTTTTTTAGGTTTTGTGTAGCTTCTGCGGTGCCTTGTGGGGTGGTCATCGTTCAAATCCGGGAGATTTGGTTTAGACTTGGATTTCATATGGGTAACTTGTGAGAATCTTAGTACTTGTGAACTTTTTGAGAATCTTAGTACCGAATGTGAACTTTTGCAGTGGTAACTTGTGACAGCCTTGTTCAAAACGTGTAACTTGTGTATCTTGTGAAACCTGTGAAACTGGTGAGTCTTGTGCTTGTGCAGATTTGTGAGGCTTGTGCAGTTTTGTGAGGCTTGTGCAGATTTGTGAGGCCTGTGCAGTTTTGTGAGTGCAGTTTTGTGCAGTTCATGTGAACTGTGACTTTGTGCAGTTTGTGACTAAAACTTTTCCGAGGCGATGATGTATTTTGAGCCTAAAAACTTTAAAAACTTTTCGAGGCGATGATGATAAAAACCGAATGGACGGTAAAGTGAGGTCTAATCTCACTTTGCAACCTTCGGGTTTGAGCCTAAAAACTTTAAAAACTTTTCCGAGGCGATGATGATAATGGACCGAATGGACGGTAAAGTGAGATCAAATCTCACTTTGCAACCTTCGGGTTTGAGCCTAAAAACTTTTCGAGGCGATGATGAAAACCGAATGGACCGAATGAACGGCAAAGTGGGATAAAATCTCACTTTTGCAACCTTCGGACTGAGCCTCATATTTTTCAACTACGATTTTTGAAAACTGTTAAAACTTAAAAAAAGCTTGTAAAAGCTGTAAAACCAAAACAATAAATAAGCTGTAAAACATATTTGTAGAACTAAAAAACCAAACAAAACTTGTAAAAATAAAAAAACACATGTACAAAAAGTTGTCAAAAAAAGACTTGTAAAAATAAGTTAAGACAAAATAAGCTAAAGACTTGGTACGGAAATCGAGAAACCAATCATTATCAATGATTGGCACGGAAATCGAGACACAAAATGCAACCACCCCCTACTAAGGGGTGCCTGCATAGGAGGACCCATAATGGGCTGGCCTAGTACAGCTTCGACGAATAAGTGTTTGAACAAAAATAGCATGTATAGTACAGCTTCTATAGTTGTATGTTCCGTCCACTAAAAAAAATGTCGCTTCCTTTACGAAGGCTTAAATTTATTCTCACGTATCTTCCATTATTTTTTCTTCACCTTTGCGCCATGGTGGTGCACGAGTATGATGATGTTTGCGTTCCTCATTTGTCCATACCGATACTAAATTGAAGATAACAAGTTTCCATTAATGAAATCCCATAAAGATATGTTTTTCTGTTGTAACAAACTGCAA
>BPTQ01000006.1:276774766-276814072 GCA_019973895.1 Chrysanthemum seticuspe | reverse complement strand
TTTCCTAGCATCCGTTTGAATAATATAAACTAGCTCCCGAGATAAAGATGGAATCGTAAAATAACTGTTTAACAAGGTATGAGCATTATGTTACGCGTACATAAAAGGTACTACATAAGTTACATATAATACACGAGTCGACATATAAACAAGAACAATGTTTAAACACTTATATACGAGGCAAAAAGGGTTTTAAAAACATGATACACTTGATAATGTCTATACAATGATTTACGACAATATGTAGACATATATATATATATATATATATATATATATATATATATATATATGTCAAGTAAAAATCCCTAGTTGAGAACTATATGAACAAATTTTGATAAATGAACAAGGATTTCTAAATCATTTTGTAACTAACGAACTTGAGAATGTCCAACCATAACTTAAATATTCTCTAGAGGCAACCAGAAAATAAACCAACTAATGTTAGTTCGACAAAACCATTTTTGCGTCAACTTAACTAAGTATATACTCATTTATATACTTACTAGCGGAATGATATAATATCAAACTTCGGAGATTAAAACCATATTAATGTCAACAAAGAAAAGTATATATAAACCTTCATATACTTACTAGAAAAACCTTTCAATTATTTTTACAAACTAAAGTATAGTTTTCAATACAACTATAAAAACAATTAAACTATTTTTAAGTAAGCAATACTTAAAAATGATGAACTAAAACATTGCCCTCCTTATCTAGGTCGCGTGTCGGTGCCGCTTCACAACAATCACTAAATCCCACTCTCGGATTTGCACACTTGCTAAGGTGAGTTTCATAGCCCCACTTTTACTTGATAAATTGTTTTATACATTTTGGGGTGAGAAATATGCAAAACATTTTATGGACCAAAACTATTACATGATTACTATTACGTGGTTTAGCCTAAGCCCTTATGTCCCTAGAGAATGCCCTTTTTCATGAACCGTCAATTCCCCATTGGAAAACGCGAATGTTATAAATAGATCTATTGAGGGTGACTCCTCCGTTCGGTTGGCCATGCTTAGGCCAAGGCAAAACGTATACCATGTCGGAAATCAAGTGTTGAGGGACAAAACACTTGCTATGGGCCCCTATATTGTATGACATCTTTTAGCATACAGAAACTGTCGTAGTATCGGTTGCATGAACTTAGAGCTAACGTAATAGACTTTCATCCATATATCATTATACTCTTGATAATGATTATACGCCTTTGCTTATGGTCCAAACTTACTATTTTAATCTAAACCTATGAACTCACCAGCTTATAGCTGACCTTTTTAGCATATTTTCTCAGGTGCTAGTTGTGAACATGGATGCAAGGCAAGAGGCGGATAAATGGTCGTAGAAATTTCTAAAGAAGTGTTTTATACAAAAACGATGTTTTTATATTGGGACCACAAAAACTTTGGGATGTGTCCATTTATCTAAACAATGTTGAAAGACAATGTTTTAAAACTAATTTATGAAAATTTGACGGACTATGTTGATAACGCTACACGCGTCGTTCGGGGTCAAGGAAACTTCCTTTTCTTCGAGCAAGTTTTATAACACCCTAGGCAGTGAACCTAATCGTTGTAGTGTAGTAATTAGGGTAAGCCACGGGTATTGATATCGTTCTCTAGGGGAATAGGAATGCTAGTGAGAAGTTACTACGCTAAGGTTGAGGTTGAGGAAGATTATTTTTTTATCTTTTTATATTTTTTAGAAAATGAAAAGGTACGAATCTCGGGTATTGGATTTGGGGGGTTGGTATTGCTACCGATTACTCTACTATTATCTAATTATCTAAGCTAAGGTTGTGATAGTCTATGTCTAATTGATGTGTACTCGTATGATAGTTTAAAGATGTGTTTACTTAGGTTTTACTACTCCTTAATTATCTCCTATTGATGGTTGATTTGTCACGTCCTTATTCCTAGTTGCGTTGTGATTCTAAGGCTATAGGGCGTGCTTGTTTCCCTAACTCTTTGAAATTACCAAAGGGTCTTGTTTACAAATCCTCTAGTGATTTATAGACGCCTACTCTACGGTTGTCCTTGAATACTTTATCATACAATTACCTAGATAATTATATTCTAAAGTTCACAAAGAAAAGTCAAGCATTAAGTACACAACGAATAATCTAGCGCACTCTAGATCATTAGTCAACTAAGATAAGTATCAACCAATCAATATTCAATAATTAAGTTTCATATTCCCTAAGCAAACACACAAATAAATTAGCCGGACATGGAGAACATGCAAGCATACACACAAATAATCAAATACATAATTAAATTAATGAAGTAAATACTTATCTTGATGTATAATAGGGTTTAGAACCCTAAAATACTGCACAAGAAAGCCTTGGTTCGGTTTTAGGTTTTTACTCCAAAAGACTACACACAAAACTGAAAAATTCGGATTCTATATATAAGATTACATCTGCGACGGCGTCACCTTATGTTTCGTGACGCCGTCGTGTCGCCGTCATTAGGGTTTCGTATTGGCCACGTAAACCTTGCGACGGCGTCACCTTATGACTGTGACGCCGTCCCCTTCAGCTCTGACGCCGTCTTGGCTGCATCTAGGCCGTCTGAGTAGCGACGGCCTATTCTTTTAGAACCTGACGTCGTCCCTTGAAAACATGCAATTTCGCCTCTGAGCCGTCGCAAAATGCCTTCCCGACGGCGTCGCAGATATGCAGTGACGCCGTCGCCTTATGTTTCAGCAGCTTTGAGTGTCTCGATTCTGACTTTGGCCATTTTCTTCGTATATTCGCGCCTTTTCGTCCAAATAAGCATCATTCCAGCATTTTGCCTTCAAGAGACCTAAAAAGTGAAAAGGAACGATATTAAGCAATAACGGATACAAAAGTGATCGAATAAGGGCTTAAATGACCCCTCAAAAAGGTACCTTTTAAAACCTTATCATATGTATTCCGTTCTGTATTACTTGCGTTGTGATTCACCAATTTCGTAACGCTCCCAGATAACTCGTATGCTTCCGCTAAACAAATTTGGGGGTGTTACAGATTGGCATCAGAGCCTAAGTTATAGAGAACTAGGTACATATAAACCCTAAACTATAACTACTTTTTACAAAAACGTCACTCTACGACCGCCAGTTACCGCTTGCCTTACTTGCCATATTACTTAGAGTCAATTTAGACATGACTACATAACATAATGCCTATTACATGATTGCATGACATATTGTCTATTTATCATAAGTATATTTTTACATATACTTACACATATGCATCGTCTTGTCACAGACCATGCCTTCCCCTCACTCTGAAGCTGGATGCGATGGCACAACAGAAGGTTTGTCACCTGCTGAACGCATCCCAGCCCCTTCTCAACTCACTCCTGACACTGGAAACCCATACAGGGTAGTGTATCAAGTTCACCAGGAGGGTACTGCCCACACTCCACCTGCTCACTTTCAAATCATCACTACTGTCAGTACTATACCTACCAGTTCCACTACTCCTACACTCTCACCGAGACACCAAAGAGATCCACTCCCCAGTTGGGAGATACCTGCTAGCAAGAGAATCTGTCTCTCTGCATCATCACCATCATCTTCTAACGCATCACCTCCTAGTTCGTTCGAAATTGGGGAGACTTCAGGAGCAGCCACTGCTAGACCACCAACCCTCGACACAGTTATGGCACGCCTAACACGCCATGAAGAACAAATAGAAGAAATGTCGGATCATCTGGGGATACTACCAGAAGAAAGGATTGGAGGAATCGAAGAAGTGGTAGGAGAATTACAAGCACTTGGCGAAACACTCGAGGAATGCTACAACGATGTGGGGACGGCAATAGAGGGAACCCGTGAGAAGTTAAACGAAGTAATTGCCCGTCTCGAAGACCACATCGAAAGGTGTGCTCTGCAAACTTCGGGAGATACCCAGGGACGTCTCACAGAGATTGAAAGTAGGCTAACGCGGTTGGAGACCGTTATTACAATAGCATTAACTGAGACAGGATACCTGGAGGGTGCCGTAGAATTTCAAAGACGTACTATGGAGAGTAGGGCAAATGAGGTCAACAACAAATTTGCCAGAATGGAGACCCAACTCAGGGAGTTAGAAGAATGGAAAGCAACTCAACAAAGTCAACTCGGGACAACATCGGGAAATGCTTAAAATTCACTTTGCAATTGTGTTAGACGTTGTGATGAGTGGCTTCAATAAAAACGCTTGTAGTAGTTTTGTTGTATGACAAACTAGAGCGAGTCAATAAACGCATGCTATGTATCGGCCTATGAGCCATGAACCTCCTTAGAATGTAATCGAGTTTATTGTGACGAACGACTATGCGTAATAAACAACGACTTGTGAGTTATAACCTTTTGTTGAGACTCGCTTCAACCAGTCTCCGCTTTCTTAATGTCATCTTGATAGACTAAGACTACGTTATATTCAGTCAATACAACCTAGAAAATACTTGATGGAGAAGTAATATACGTTGTAACTTTACCTTCACCATGGTCCTCACAAACATAGAGAACTCATTGTTGTCATTTCTTATGGTTGAAGGAAAATGTTTCCAGTAAAGCAGAACATGAACGCAACCACCACTGAGAAATCTGTTAACGAACGAATTGCTGCAAGAATTGCTAACTACCAAATCAATCACAACATCAACAACCTTATCCAGGGAAATAGGGAAGAAGAGGTTGGTAAGACGCTCACATCACGAAATTTATCTTACCAAGAATTCAGAAGCTGTAACCCACCAGCATTTGAGGGGACTGAAGGAGCTAGAAGTTTGGCAAAATGGCTAGAAAGGATAGAGACAATTTTCCGCGAACAGAGTTGCGCGGACAATTGTAAGGTCAAGTATGCTACTTGCACCTTTCGACACCAAGCCCTCATATGGTGGGACATTTATGTCCGATTAGTGGGAATAGACGCTGCTTACTCACTTCAGTGGGACACCCTGAAGAAAATGATGGTTGCAGAATACTGTTCAAGAAATGAACTGCGGATGATGGAAAGAGAACTCTGTGGGCTAACTATGATAGGGAATGACCTCGAGGGGTACACCAATCGTTTTCGCGAATTAGCTCAAGTATGTCCTAGTATGATAGGACCTGAGGAAAAGAGACTCGAGTCATACTCTTGGGGATGTCCTCCCGAAACTCGAAAGAACGTTGTTGCATTCGCGCCCAACGTCACTCGAGAAGCTACTGGTGCGACCCTTGGATTGACAATGTCACTGCCCCAAGGCAAGACAATGGGGTACTGTGGTAGCAAGAGGAACTGGAATTATGATGGCGAGGAAGATCAAATGCAACAATCAAGCAAACGTCAAGGGACAGCTGAGGTTAAGGCTACTAAAAACAAGCGGGAAGTAAGGTATGCCGGGACAAAACCCAAGTGTAATATATGCCCATATTACCACTATGGAAAATGCCCTATACCTTGTGGGATTTGTAAAAGAGTTGGACATGAGATAGAAGATTGTAAGCAACTCTATAGGGAAACAATGACATGTCATGGATGTGGAAAGAAAGACCACATCAAAAGCATGTGCCCGGATAGGAAGGGTCAGCATGCAGGCAGCAACTGCCAAAACACTTTCCTGAAGAAAGTGTGAAGAATGGTTCAGACTCCCAACGGACACCATGGAAGAAACTAATTTAGCTAGAGATGCTGGTTGTAATAAAGCTTAGTTTAACTTCCAAGTTACAGTCTACTCTAAAGTACTTCTCTAGGAAATCTTAATGTACTGAAACCTTTCCCCCTAATAATGTATCTGTTGTTGTTATCGTGTTATCTCGATATACGTCACCTCCATGACCGTTTTCACCATATCATTAAGGACTTTAACTATCTTGTCTCAATGAAAAGATTCCTCCAAAGACAAGAGAACATCATCTTGGATGTTCGACTGGTCTCTGTGCCAAATTAGTATCACCCAACGGGTTGTTTTAGAATAATCCACATTCCAAAATTTGCGAGGGTATTATTTCCAATACCGATAAGACCAACTCAAAACATTACCTCGCCAAAAATCATGAATCCAACATTCCAATTCTAACCAAGTTGTCATTTTTTCACACATCTTGGTCAAACGAACTATAGGCCACACTGACGACATTGGTCGGCCTAGCAAATCTTATAAACTATCTTACCGAAACTTCGCACATGAACTTTTACAACATTTCCGCTGACCAAAGAATAAGTACACCAAGATTTGGATTATACCGAACAACACGTCACCGGTCCCCAATTATACATAGCCTGATCACCTATGTATAATTCGGGAGGGGTAACGTGCACAGGACATGGCTAAATTCTTGAAAATTCTTACCCGGTCATGTTAAAGGAAGTGTTTAACTCTCTATCACGAAATAGAAAGATTCGCGTCCATATCTCCCGTCGACACCCTACCTTAAAATGCCATACGTTTCACATTACACGGGAATAGAATAAACTGTACCACCCGAGAGAAGAAATCTTCTATTAAGAAAACAAATATGAAACGTTTGAACCTTCGACAATGAAATAGCATCCTATAGAACACTGGACGCAGAGACTGACGCCCCGGATATACCAGTTCATACTTAGTATTTTACCACCTACACTGAACCAAGAACGGAATAGATCATCATACACACTAGGTCAACCCAACAAGCACCTACTCACACCACGCAAGGAAATCGTGTGGTGCACCTGTTTTAGACATACCTGAGTATGAAAGAGACTCTACCACTTATAGGAGACGCTTTACACCAGAGTTGAAAGCTATCCTGATTCAAAGAGGAAAATAATGGTACAGAATACTCGACATCCCAAAGATCCATGAGGAGCACAACGCAGTGTACAAATTAGAATCGGAACCTAACATGACCACACTAGGAAAACCTAGAAATGTTATCCTTACTGCATCACTGGGGTACAGTGTACACCGACCGCAATGTCCTACGGAGAGTACGGAAACAAAAAGGAAGTTGACCATGTGACGACACCAACAATGGTAGTCGCAACATGAGTTCAATTACAACGTTCGTACTCACCCAAAGCGAAACCGTCAGGACCGCATATACTTCAAACATCACCTAGCAAACAAAACCTTGCAAAAGACAGATCATTTCAAGTAGTATCATGCAACAGACGAGCCGACAAGATAAAACTCTTACGACGTAACCAAAGGTGAAATAGAATTCGTAAGGTACCGAAGGGAATCCTACCCCCAGGAACCAACGTTGAGACCCACACCAAGAAGGGATTTGTAATCTCATTATGTGGGAACCTTATTAAGGCCAGGAGTTATACTCATCTAATGTCCAGCAAGGGTGTACCTTGATCCAGAAGACTATTATGAGTATCGAACACGAAGGTTAGTAATTGACAAATGTCAAACCATACTTAACATGTTCGAAAGGAAAAATTCAAAACAATCAGGAACCAACAAACCAACCGGTACGCATCGGAAATTTCAGATAGAAATGGGAATGCATAACAATAAACCCTAGTACCAAGTCACCAAGGATCCTTATCGATTTTAACCCTACGTGAGTACTAATTGCTCATCTCCTCAAATTCACCTATCCCTACCAAACAAAGAGAACAACAACATGAACAAACTTGCAAGGATTGCTCAAAGCAAAGCGCTACAAGTCATAGCATTCCAATTCTCTCCATCCCAAATAGCGACAACCAGTCACATCGAACTTTCGAAGACCACTCCAAAAGTTCTTGAGAAGTTATCTCGAAATAAGTACCACCTACCGTCTTTCGACCGCTAGGCTGAAGGAAAGTACCATTCAATCTATAGAAACTATACTTCGAACATGAGTAACTTGTTTGAGAAATGAATGGAGCAGGAAAATTTCCTTCACCGAATCCCTTTGCAACGAAAGACCACCTCATAAGACACCATAGGGTCTAGAGCGCAAATCAATCGTGTTCAAGATTGAGACTAGCAAGGAACCAGTCCAATGGCTCCAAGCTTCTATCAAGGACCATTGATAATAGTATGCGTATCGGAGGATGAGTACAAGCGACTCTGATCGTCAAAGTCAATAAAAATAGGACTAAATGACACATAAGGTTTGAGTCGACGAAAAGGATTGAGGTGTCGACTCAGAAGAGCGTAAACCATTTTGACCAAACGCAAAAGACAATACCTTGTTTCGTAGGATTTATCGAATCCTCTCCAAAATCAGGCTGGTAGTTACCAACTCAGATTGCCATTAGGACTATACGTTATGCCCACTCATTCTAGTACGCACAACTTCGAGAAAGCCAACTCACTGGCCCAGAATTAATTCAAGAAACTACTGAGAAAATTGTGCTAACCCAGAACCATCTACAAACAACACGTAATTGTAAAAAGGGACACGCGGACAGAAGACTAAAGCCACTTGAGTTTCAAGTGGGAGATAGAGTCATGATAAGATTTTTGCCACGGAAAGGCAAAGTCCGTTTTGGGAAAAAGGTGGAAAGAGAATCCTCGTTACATTGGACCTTTCAAAATTTTCGCAAAAATAGGACCGGTAACCTACCAACCCGAAATGTCCACAAAAACTCAACTCTTTGCATAACATGTTCCACATGTGAAACTCGAAGAATTGCCTTACGACGAAACACTCGCCGTTCCGATGAAAGAAATTCAAAATCAACAAAAGATCTAGATTTTGTCAAGAAACCCAATTGAAATTATGGATCAAGAAATCAAACGGCTTACACAAAGCCGCACTCCTATCGTTAAGATATGTTGGAACTCTCAAAGAGGTCCAGAAATACGCGTGAACACGCGAAGACTAATTCAAGCGTAGATGCCCGCACATTTTCTCTACTTCATCAAGTAATTCTAACTGAAAACCGAGGACGGTTTTCCCTTCTAAGGCGGGGAGGATGTGACACACGGTAAATTTTTACCAAAATTTAACTGATAATTAGTAAATTATTATTACTAAGCCTGAGTCATTAAGCATACGCAAGCTTTGCCTGATTGTTTGAGTAGTTAACTCGCATACGGTAGATAACTGCATCACTTTTTTCATTCATAACATTTTATGAATACTTTATTTGTCTTACGATTTAAATTATAAGACGAGAGGGTATCTCGTTTTCCTCAGTGACCGACACCGAACGCGTACCGACACTATGATAAGGACCCGCTAAAACAATGACAAATGTCCGTGATATGAGATATTACAAAGCTAAAAATATTTCGGACTCGTAACAATAAGATACTACGTTATAAGGGTTGTCAAACAGTGATACTTTAGTCACAATTTAATATCGCCAGACACAAAATATTTAACACACTACCACCCAAACAATAACTTTTATAAGATTCAAATACAATTAAATACCTAAGTGAATGTATACATTTACATCTCTACAAATTATACAACAAGTAAAAATACATATACATTTGTTAAAATAAAAGTCTTTTATAAAACTCAAGGTAGACACTCTTTTGTCCTTCTATCCCCATCCACGACAAAAATGAGAACAAAAGCAGGGAAATAGATTTCACAATCTCATCTTCAACCTTCCACCTACCCTAGACCTGCTCCTCCATCTTCACACGCCTCCTAGGCGAATCTCTCCAAAAGAAGGCAACCCGACATATTCTTCCATCCTACCTATCTTCCTTCATACCATATTCATGTAAATCTTACCTCCCAAATCTCCCTTGATGCGCCGCTATTTTCGAAGGAATCCAAAGAAGATCAAAGTAAATCACAAGAGTGAAGCAAAATCCATTCACCAATCTAGCTCTTATGTTCAAGATTCGTTGGGTTTTGGAGGTTAGCTATTTTCGGCTTCAAAACAAATTGCAAGATGAGAGAGTTAGCCAAAAACTACTCTTGTGTTCTCCTTTTTATTCCTAGCCGAGACCACCCATGAGAGTCACACTCTAAATCCCACCACAAAAGGGTAAGAAAGCTCTAAGGTGTGAAGAAACCTTGCTTGTGCTACTTCGGATCATTTGGGTTTGTAAGTGGTGTTAGACTTTTGGGTGGCCTTCGACATCATCATCCTCTCCCTCCTTGTAAGATAAATCACTCAACCTTGTAATTGTTAAAGTTTATAAAATTTTGTTGTTGAAATAATATAAAGATGATGATATTTTGTTTGGGTATTCGATTTTGTGAATCAAATGTTTGATGTACATAATCTTTGGTTACAATAAATGGGTTATATCACTTAAACTTTGAAGTTGGTCAATGATCTTTGATGAGTAGTTCCTGTCGAAAGTACAAAACAAAGAAACTGGGAAAGGATGAGTTTTGATAAAACTACTAGTGGTTAAATAATTTGGTCTAGGAACTTGAAGTTATGTTGAGTTTTGTTGTGATTCGTTCTTGTTAAAATGATTGTTGTCGAGAATTTAGATGTCAATTTGGGTTATGTTCGAGTTACTGTCGAGACATATAACCAAGAAAAGAATGTGAGCAGCTAAGTTTTTACATAATATAACATTTGTGAAACAAACTATGTTAACTTAGACATAAGTGGTCATTTGCGAAAATGGGTCCGTTTAGTTTTCTGTCGAGTCAGGAACAGGAACAAGATAGACAAGTCAAGTTTTTACAAGTCTACTAGTAACCCATGTCGAGACTCACATTTTCCGTCGACATTCATGTCATTTAAAAATATGTCAAACCTTAATTTTCAACCTTGCTTGAACATGAGAAACGTGCTAGTCTTTCATGGTCTTGTGACTCAAATCTTAGAGGTGAACCATGTGTCTAAGCCTCTATGTTCGCCTAGGGAAAAACCCAAGTCAAGAGTGCTCATATGTTAAAATGTATTTCGAGAAGTCTCCACTTGTCTAGTCCGTAAGAGTAAAATGGTTGACAAGTCGAGTAGTACTCTACTAACAAGAGGTACCTTCACCCCTTTTGCTCTCATGTATTGGTTAACGATGTTAACCAAATCTCATTCGAGTCAAGTCTCATACTTAGTCATCTCCCCTTGTTTAGCTCATCCTTAATAAGTACTTAGTAGTCATCGAAATAGATATGCTTGAGACTATGTAAATGAGTCGACAACTACATCTTGGTAGTACCATGGTGATGAATCGTATTCACTAGTCGAGAGATTCGACATCATAAGTTAGAGCATGAACAAACTAAGTACACCCCGAGTCATGTAGCTTATGCTAAACTTCTATAACTAAATTGGAAATCCTTTAGGCGACAACTCTAGCGTTATATTTTTGAATTGAACTATACCCATTTAGAACTTGCTTAAGGTCCGTTTGATCAACCACTATGACGCCTGGTTACTTCTCATTTCGTCAAATTCCAAGTGTTAGTATCAAAAGTGAAATGAAACATATTAGAGTAACAAAGCAGAAAACTGTACAAAATCTTTTTAAGCCACTCTTGGGCCGCAGCCCAACTCAACCTCACATGCCCATTTCTTAAACTAACATTGGACCAACATTTAATACTTACATGCACACCATTTCGGGCGTAAGCCCAACTCGTGTACACGCCACAAATGGCACCGGGCCACAGCCCACAAGTTTCCTAGCATCCGTTTGAATAATATAAACTAGCTCCCGAGATAAAGATGGAATCGTAAAATAACTGTTTAACAAGGTATGAGCATTATGTTACGCGTACATAAAAGGTACTACATAAGTTACATATAATACACGAGTCGACATATAAACAAGAACAATGTTTAAACACTTATATACGAGGCAAAAAGGGTTTTAAAAACATGATACACTTGATAATGTCTATACAATGATTTACGACAATATGTAGACATATATATATATATATGTCAAGTAAAAATCCCTAGTTGAGAACTATATGAACAAATTTTGATAAATGAACGAGGATTTCTAAATCATTTTGTAACTAACGAACTTGAGAATGTCCAACCATAACTTAAATATTCTCTAGAGGCAACCAGAAAATAAACCAACTAATGTTAGTTCGACAAAACCATTTTTGCGTCAACTTAACTAAGTATATACTCATTTATATACTTACTAGCGGAATGATATAATATCAAACTTCGGAGATTAAAACCATATTAATGTCAACAAAGAAAAGTATATATAAACCTTCATATACTTACTAGAAAAACCTTTCAATTATTTTTACAAACTAAAGTATAGTTTTCAATACAACTATAAAAACAATTAAACTATTTTTAAGTAAGCAATACTTAAAAATGATGAACTAAAACATTGCCCTCCTTATCTAGGTCGCGTGTCGGTGCCGCTTCACAACAATCACTAAATCCCGCTCTCGGATTTGCACACTTGCTAAGGTGAGTTTCATAGCCCCACTTTTACTTGATAAATTGTTTTATACATTTTGGGGTGAGAAATATGCAAAACATTTTATGGACCAAAACTATTACATGATTACTATTACGTGGTTTAGCCTAAGCCCTTATGTCCCTAGAGAATGCCCTTTTTCATGAACCGTCAATTCCCCATTGGGAAATGCGAATGTTATAAATAGATCTATTGAGGGTGACTCCTCCGTTCGGTTGGCCATGCTTAGGCCAAGGCGAAACGTATACCATGTCGGAAATCAAGTGTTGAGGGACAAAACACTTGCTATGGGCCCCTATATTGTATGACATCTTTTAGCATACAGAAACTGTCGTAGTATCGGTTGCATGAACTTAGAGCTAACGTAATAGACTTTCATCCATATATCATTATACTCTTGATAATGATTATATGCCTTTGCTTATGGTCCAAACTTACTATTTTAATCTAAACCTATGAACTCACCAGCTTATAGCTGACCTTTTTAGCATATTTTCTCAGGTGCTAGTTGTGAACATGGATGCAAGGCAAGAGGCGGATAAATGGTCGTAGAAATTTCTAAAGAAGTGTTTTATACAAAAACGATGTTTTTATATTGGGACCACAAAAACTTTGGGATGTGTCCATTTATCTAAACAATGTTGAAAGACAATGTTTTAAAACTAATTTATGAAAATTTGACGGACTATGTATTCCGTTCTGTATTACTTGCGTTGTGATTCACCAATTTCGTAACGCTCCCAGATAACTCGTATGCTTCCGCTAAACAAATTTGGGGGTGTTACAGGAGACGAGGTTGTCTTCTAAAGGCAACGAACAAATAGTTGATGAGCACCAGGCTTGTCTTTCGAGGTTTAAATTGTCGCGACACTCTAAGTACTAGCTATGGACCAAGCTCTGCTCTATTCATACTTTATCGTACAACGTATGTCAACTACTGTTGTACCGATTCTGACGTAGATCGACCTTGCTCCATTGTCATTTCCTCCGGACCTGAGACGACCTTCGTCACCCCAACTACTCCGGAGGGATGTTCCAACGTGAGGTGGTCTTCTTTTAGTTTACCTTAGAATTATGAGTGACTAATTACGATTATCTCCTTCGGAATTTCCGAAAAAAGACTACTTCATAAAATTGTAATACCACGTTAATCAATTAATCAATCACATTTTACAAATTTTAGGTTCCTAGACTTGAATATATTTTTCAATCTCATTTCGTTGTTGTCAAATAGTAAATCATTCGAAAATAACGTTGTAATAATTACGTAGTAGTATTATTGTCCTTGTTGCGTATCTTTACAAGCTAAATCGGAACCATGATAGCGACTCTGTACATTTATGAATGAAATATGGAACAATCAATCATGTTACAACAACGGGGCAGTTTATACGTACCCCTCTATAGTGGGGGGTTTTCAATCTTGCATGCATTGAAAAGTTATACCGTGTACATTGCGGTGTTGTACTATGTGCTTAGCAGTTTGTACGATTGACACATAGTAAGGGTCTCTATTGTATATCTCTACAACAATTTATGGGGCAGTTTATACAGACCCCATATAGAAGGGTTTTCAATCATTGCACAGTATCGGAGGGTTGTACAGTGTGCATCACTGTATTGTACTATGTGTTTCGCGATTTGTACGGTTAATCTAAGGGGTTACTATAACATATCCCCAATTTATTTATTAGGGTTATAATATAGGGACCCCCCTATGATGTGACATAAGGGGAATTTGGTCAAAGATTCCGTCTGTCCTTTTATTTTTTGTACAACACAGTTTTTTTTCAGTTTCTGTTTCGTATTTCTGAGAATTTTAAACGTTTGACTTATTAAATTTTGTATTTTCTGTTTTGTACTTTCATGTTTGTATTTTTTTTATATAAACAAAATTATAAAAATAAAAAAATAATAAAATCAATAATGAAAACACAAAAACCGAAAGGGTCCCTTTTGTAAAAAAAAAAGTTCCTAATAACCTCTCCCAATTTATTATTGTCTCTTAGTTGACCAAATTGTGAATGCAGTGTTTGACTTTTTAAAAATGCAATGACTTACGACCGTCCTTGTAGAAAATATTGAGTTGCATTCAGGGACAATGCCAAGAATTACCAACGAGAGGGTCGAAGTTTTTTCCCTCAAACTAACAAAGTAATAGAATTAAAACTTTAAATGGTAGACTCTAATGATCACATATGCTGATTTAGTTACAAACTTCAAAATTTTTAAAGAAAAACACTTTGACAATTAATAAAAAGATATTAAATAAAAAACACTATGCATAAAACGGTGTCAAGCTTTTCTTAATTCTTTTATTTAACAGTAAATCGCAATAATCATCGCTTTTATTTGACCAAATTATGATTGGTGTCTAACATTTTGAAAATGCAATAACTTACGACCGTCTTTGTAGAAAATATTGAGCGACGGTGCCAGTAATTACCAACAAACGAGAGAGTCAATTATTTATTTATTTATTTTATTTTCTATTTTTTATTTTTTGTAAACTAACAAACTAATATAACTAAAATTTTAAATAATGGGTTCTAATCATCACATATGCTGATTTAAAAACTCACATTTTTAGGGAAAAAAAAAAAAAAAAAAAAAAAAAAAACATTGATAACTAATAAAAAGATAGTAGATAAAAACATTATGCGTGAAACGGTTTTAAATTTCTTTTAATTCTTTTGTCATTTAAAAATTTGAGGGTCAATTGGCTATACTTGGGTCATAGGCTTAAATTTTGTAAGATAAATACATCGCGATTAGGCCTGTTGGACGGGGTCGAGCACCCCGTGACTCCTCTACTATCTCCGTCCCTAATTGCATACAGTCTCTGTCACAATTCTCAAATTCCGGTCATTTCTTAAATTAAATATGCATCATATTAATACATTCACGACATTTCATTTCACCTTCAACGCGTAATTTTTATATTTAATAATCTTTATCGCGTGAGTTATTATTTTGAATATTTAACCCGTTACTTTCAAAAATGATCCCGATGCATTTTTAAACTTACATTTAGTTTATAAAAACTATATTTTTAGTTTTCCTAGTGTTTCAAATTTATTTGGTATATTAATCGTTAAAAATTAAATTATTACGTCGTTTCGTAAAAAAAAAAAAAATTGTACGATAATTATTTTATCACCCAAATTTCGCAAGGAAAGTATTTTTACAATTTTTATTATCTCATTACATCCTACTTTGATCTATTAAACATCTATTTTACTCAAAAACTTCTATTTACCTTACTTATACATTTTTCCTACAAACTAAACACAAATATATACAAGTATAGTTTAAAAAAAAAAAAATAATAATAAGATTGAGAAACATCCCCCCTAATAACCGGTTCTAGGGGGGGGGGGGGGGGAAGTTAGCATTTATTGAGATGGAAATTTATGTCTTTGAAAGTTTAGATCTATACTCAATCTTAAAGTCTTCACTCTTTCATTTTATTTTCATTCTTCTCATTCTTACAAGTCAAAAAAAAAAAACTTTTTCTTCTCTCTTGGGATTCTTCCATAACCGGTTCTACATCATGAGCTAGGAGGGGATCAAAATTTTTCTTGAGCACAAGTCATTTACAATCTAGTGTATACTCTTTATATGGTTTTGAAATAAAAACCAAGGGTATCTAAGTTTAATCCTTGTTACTTTCACCTCATCACTATCACTAGTAAGCTTGTTTTTCATCATTTTCATGTTTCCTTTTCACTTTCATATGTTTCTTTTCATTTTTGGAGATATTATGCATGATATGTGATTTATACCATTTATTTCATGATTTTAGAGTTATATATACATATTGGTCATCCTATAATTATTCCCATAGTATTCTTTGGTCTTGATGATGTCTAGGAACCCATGACACCCTAAGAAGGTGTATGGTAGGATTAGATTAGCTTTGGAGTTGATTTGAAGGGATTAGAATAGGTTTTGTCCGAGAAAAACTATTTTCGATAACTATATTTTTATGATCTGTCCTTATTTCGAATTTCTGGAAAAACCTACTGATGGTACGAAACTTTGGCCTTGATTTTTAGAAAATATACTTTAAAACGAATCCGTGGCCGCTTGAACGGATAAAAACGGACTTATAACGAAGCCGTGGTGAATTTTTAAAGTTGGCGACGAAATATATTTATTTTCTGAAATTTCAGCATGCAGTTTTTAGTTTGTTCGGGTCAAAAACGAGCCTTAAGCTTCACAAATTATTTCGACTTCTCAAAAATATATTAGTTTACTTCAATACGAAGCTAAGGACATATTATACGTAGAAAACGGATTTGAAACGACAAATATATGCACGTTTTCATAAACTTGCCGTAACTATTATTTTCTGAAAAACTATATTATTTTTACGTTACAAGTGTTACATTAGCTGTAACGACCATGTTTGCGGCTGTTTTTAACGAGGTTGTGAAACTTTTTGGAACGAATTGTCTTCTAGTAAAATCAAGTTCACCGGCCATATTTTTCAAAACAACAAGCCGTTTGTATAGCGGAGTTATAGTAAATTATTTACGGATGTTCAAACTTGGCCGAAACTCATTTTCTGCACACAATTAGCCAAAATCATTATCTTTAACCCTTAATATCTTTATGATCGAGACCTTTTGGACGAAAACTCCTGAACTGAAACTTCTAGATATCGATACAAACTTTCCAAAACCGTCGAGTTCGTTCTCTAACGATCGACGTACACCATTTTACGACTAGTTTTTCGGAGCCATTTTTGTTGATTTCATGAAAATTCCGACGACATTGTTTTACGACGAAAAGTGATAATTTCACTATAAATCATTATAAAACCATTGTAGGATGACATTTTGACGTAAAAACTTGTAAAGTGCTTTTTGATTGGTCAAGACGTCAAACGAGTATTTTCGACGATAAGTATTATTTTCAAAACTCACAAATGGTATAAATAACATACGAAATGCGTGCATAACATTACATTGCAACTCATGACATATCATATCATTTGTAATAGGTCCCGGTTGACGCATCACATTATACCTCAGTGTACCCACTTTTGTCATCACACCAGTTTACCAAGTGAGTAATCACACCCCCTTTTTACCGTTTTACTATATTTTTGGGGCGAAATGCATGAACCATACTTGAATTAAATTGATTCTTACTTTTGTGAACTCTTTTAATTAGAACTTGTGAACTCGAATCAAATCCTTGAACTTAATTACGAAATTATGACTTGTTAGAACTTATTGAACCGTACATGTTATGACCTTGTCCTAAAGTCTCGCCTTGTTGGTGGAGCGTCTCAATAAATCTCGCCTAGGTGGTCGAGTGACAAATAAGTCTCGCCTTGTTGGTGGAGCGTCTCAATAAATCTCGCCTAGGTGGTCGAGTGACAAAGAAGTCTCGCCTTGTTGGTGGAGCGTCTCAATAAATCTCGCCTAAGTGGTCGAGTGACAAAGAAGTCTCGCCTTGTTGGTGGAGTGTCTCAATAAATCTCGCCTAGGTGGTCGAGTGACAAAGGAGTCTCCCTTGTTGGAGCAGTGCGAAGCCTCCTATGTTCGGAGCATCCCTACATTATTATATTCATGGTACTATATTGGGAACTATTATGACCACTTACACTTGACTACTTGAAGCACTACATTTTTGTGCAATGGGTTGTGTACACACAGGTTGCAAGTTTTGTATGGGCGGAATTTGGAACTGAGTGGATACACAATGCCTTTGCTTTGAGAACTATTTTCGTTGACCGAATGCTTTGAATTTTTCTTACGAGTTTTCTTATTTCCGCTAAACGTGTTTACTCACCAACTATTTTCATAGTTGACCCGTTTTTATCTCATGCATTTCAGGTGATCGTTAGTAAACTTTTCGATCAAGTCTTGCATAAAGAAGTTTTCACTTGTCGCTACAAGCCGTTATGTAATAAAACTCAATATTTTGGAATCTAAACTTTGTAATATATTTGCCGATGACGGCTAATCTGGTATTGTAATGGTTTACTCTTTCTTTTAAATATTAATGTTGGTATGTTCTATTATCTTGTGCTTATGTTCCCTTCCGTTACACCTCGTGTTTCCGCCTCCGGCGAGGGTGTGACAGATTGGTATCAGAGCCAAAGGTTATAGAGAATGCCGATTTTTCAAAAATAAAAATCACAGCTATAACCGGAAATTTTTTTTTTATATATATTATTTATTAAACATTGAACACCATTCGAGTCAACTAGTCCTATCGTTGCATTGTTACTCATAAATTATACATAGCCTGATCAACTATGTCTAATTTATGAAGAACCATGCAATGATAAGAGTGGTAGTTTTAAATCATGTTAGTCGAGTCTTTAAAGTCTGGTCACCTGAAGTTGCATTGGTCGGGTGGGTATGCATGGCATGTTTTTACGTTCACGTCTACATTACCGTACCTTGTTCATATCTTCTCTTTTCCATCTTTCGACTTGTTAGACATATCACGATTCTGATCCTGTCATATTTCGATCACTATAACACACATTACCACCGTTCTGCACCTCATCTGACTTCGTTCGAATGTCGTTTACTCAACCCGATGTTTTGGTCCTCTGCAAGATCATGGCTGCAAGAAACACACGCTCAGGAGGTAACAACAATGACAATCCAAACAACAACACTGCTGGAATAGCGGATCTACTCACCCAAATTATAATACATCTCGATGCTAGACGAACCAACAACGGAGAAGGTACTTCAAACAATGGACGAAAGCGACAGGAGGATCACCAGGGAAGCCGAGACCAGGGTCAACAAGACAAGAGGCAACGAATAACCAGGAACTATGGAGCGACTACCCAGGAGCGCAAAAGATATAAAGGTCCACATCCTTTGTGTACTCGATGTAATTATCATCACTCAGGAGACTGCCGAAGGTGCGACAAATGTGGACAGACGGGCCACTTCTCTCGAAATTGCTCAAACAGAACCGGGAATCAAGGACAGAGAAAAGCATGCTACGAGTGTGGAAGTCTAGATCACCTTCGCAATACCTGTCCAAAGCTGAAAAGAACTCCCAATCAAGGAGGTAATCGTCCAAACTTGGCATTAGCAATAGAAGGCCCACAAGATCAGAACATTGAAATTCCTCCCGTACGTGGTCGAGCATTCTATTTGGGTACCGAGGAAGCCCGCGACGCTTAACGGGTACATTCTTTTGAGCAACCACTTTATTTCTGTGCGACATGATTTTGAGTGCATAACTTCCTCCCAATTCTTACCACGTTCACGACCTTGCTTAATTTGAGACCTATTGATATCGACCTTAGTTGTTATATATTTTGTTGATTGGATTTGATTGTGTAAGCAAATCGAATATCGAGCGAATCTTTCAAAAGACTTCATTCAAGGATTTGGAATCCTACCTTTCTAACAACTTGTTTCCTAGCTTGATCTAGTGACAGTTCTTGTTTGATGAGTTGCGAAAATCAAGCTAAGAGACAAGTTTACTCAAGTCGGTTTAGTTTAATCTCATGACAGTTCTTGTTTGATGAGTTGTGAGATTAGATTATAATCGACAACCTAAAGGTCTTTTGAGAGCTACGTTCGATATTGGGCGAGTTTATCCTATCTAATCTAATCACGGGCATGTACTTAGTTGAATGGGGAACCTGTACGCATGGGCATTGATATGATCAATTAGACTGTTCGTATGAGCATGAACTTTTAGAACTCTTGTCGAGGTTCGGACCATAGTATCGTTAATCGAATCACGGGGACGTGATTCCGCTGACATGGGAAGAATGTCACAATTCTCAAATTCCGGTCATTTCTTAAATTAAATATGCATCATATTAATACATTCACGACATTTCATTTCACCTTCAACGCGTAATTTTTATATTTAATAATCTTTATCGCGTGAGTTATTATTTTGAATATTTAACCCGTTACTTTCAAAAATGATCCCGATGCATTTTTAAACTTACATTTAGTTTATAAAAACTATATTTTTAGTTTTCCTAGTGTTTCAAATTTATTTGGTATATTAATCGTTAAAAATTAAATTATTACGTCGTTTCGTAAAAAAAAAAAAAATTGTACGATAATTATTTTATCACCCAAATTTCGCAAGGAAAGTATTTTTACAATTTTTATTATCTCATTACATCCTACTTTGATCTATTAAACATCTATTTTACTCAAAAACTTCTATTTACCTTACTTATACATTTTTCCTACAAACTAAACACAAATATATACAAGTATAGTTTAAAAAAAAAAAAAAAAATAATAAGATTGAGAAACATCCCCCCTAATAACCGGTTCTAGGGGGGGGAAGTTAGCATTTATTGAGATGGAAATTTATGTCTTTGAAAGTTTAGATCTATACTCAATCTTAAAGTCTTCACTCTTTCATTTTATTTTCATTCTTCTCATTCTTACAAGTCAAAAAAAAAAAACTTTTTCTTCTCTCTTGGGATTCTTCCATAACCGGTTCTACATCATGAGCTAGGAGGGGATCAAAATTTTTCTTGAGCACAAGTCATTTACAATCTAGTGTATACTCTTTATATGGTTTTGAAATAAAAACCAAGGGTATCTAAGTTTAATCCTTGTTACTTTCACCTCATCACTATCACTAGTAAGCTTGTTTTTCATCATTTTCATGTTTCCTTTTCACTTTCATATGTTTCTTTTCATTTTTGGAGATATTATGCATGATATGTGATTTATACCATTTATTTCATGATTTTAGAGTTATATATACATATTGGTCATCCTATAATTATTCCCATAGTATTCTTTGGTCTTGATGATGTCTAGGAACCCATGACACCCTAAGAAGGTGTATGGTAGGATTAGATTAGCTTTGGAGTTGATTTGAAGGGATTAGAATAGGTTTTGTCCGAGAAAAACTATTTTCGATAACTATATTTTTATGATCTGTCCTTATTTCGAATTTCTGGAAAAACCTACTGATGGTACGAAACTTTGGCCTTGATTTTTAGAAAATATACTTTAAAACGAATCCGTGGCCGCTTGAACGGATAAAAACGGACTTATAACGAAGCCGTGGTGAATTTTTAAAATTGGCGACGAAATATATTTATTTTCTGAAATTTCAGCATGCAGTTTTTAGTTTGTTCGGGTCAAAAACGAGCCTTAAGCTTCACAAATTATTTCGACTTCTCAAAAATATATTAGTTTACTTCAATACGAAGCTAAGGACATATTATACGTAGAAAACGGATTTGAAACGACAAATATATGCACGTTTTCATAAACTTGCCGTAACTATTATTTTCTGAAAAACTATATTATTTTTACGTTACAAGTGTTACATTAGCTGTAACGACCATGTTTGCGGCTGTTTTTAACGAGGTTGTGAAACTTTTTGGAACGAATTGTCTTCTAGTAAAATCAAGTTCACCGGCCATATTTTTCAAAACAACAAGCCGTTTGTATAGCGGAGTTATAGTAAATTATTTACGGATGTTCAAACTTGGCCGAAACTCATTTTCTGCACACAATTAGCCAAAATCATTATCTTTAACCCTTAATATCTTTATGATCGAGACCTTTTGGACGAAAACTCCTGAACTGAAACTTCTAGATATCGATACAAACTTTCCAAAACCGTCGAGTTCGTTCTCTAACGATCGACGTACACCATTTTACGACTAGTTTTTCGGAGCCATTTTTGTTGATTTCATGAAAATTCCGACGACATTGTTTTACGACGAAAAGTGATAATTTCACTATAAATCATTATAAAACCATTGTAGGATGACATTTTGACGTAAAAACTTGTAAAGTGCTTTTTGATTGGTCAAGACGTCAAACGAGTATTTTCGACGATAAGTATTATTTTCAAAACTCACAAATGGTATAAATAACATACGAAATGCGTGCATAACATTACATTGCAACTCATGACATATCATATCATTTGTAATAGGTCCCGGTTGACGCATCACATTATACCTCAGTGTACCCACTTTTGTCATCACACCAGTTTACCAAGTGAGTAATCACACCCCCTTTTTACCGTTTTACTATATTTTTGGGGCGAAATGCATGAACCATACTTGAATTAAATTGATTCTTACTTTTGTGAACTCTTTTAATTAGAACTTGTGAACTCGAATCAAATCCTTGAACTTAATTACGAAATTATGACTTGTTAGAACTTATTGAACCGTACATGTTATGACCTTGTCCTAAAGTCTCGCCTTGTTGGTGGAGCGTCTCAATAAATCTCGCCTAGGTGGTCGAGTGACAAATAAGTCTCGCCTTGTTGGTGGAGCGTCTCAATAAATCTCGCCTAGGTGGTCGAGTGACAAAGAAGTCTCGCCTTGTTGGTGGAGCGTCTCAATAAATCTCGCCTAAGTGGTCGAGTGACAAAGAAGTCTCGCCTTGTTGGTGGAGTGTCTCAATAAATCTCGCCTAGGTGGTCGAGTGACAAAGGAGTCTCCCTTGTTGGAGCAGTGCGAAGCCTCCTATGTTCGGAGCATCCCTACATTATTATATTCATGGTACTATATTGGGAACTATTATGACCACTTACACTTGACTACTTGAAGCACTACATTTTTGTGCAATGGGTTGTGTACACACAGGTTGCAAGTTTTGTATGGGCGGAATTTGGAACTGAGTGGATACACAATGCCTTTGCTTTGAGAACTATTTTCGTTGACCGAATGCTTTGAATTTTTCTTACGAGTTTTCTTATTTCCGCTAAACGTGTTTACTCACCAACTATTTTCATAGTTGACCCGTTTTTATCTCATGCATTTCAGGTGATCGTTAGTAAACTTTTCGATCAAGTCTTGCATAAAGAAGTTTTCACTTGTCGCTACAAGCCGTTATGTAATAAAACTCAATATTTTGGAATCTAAACTTTGTAATATATTTGCCGATGACGGCTAATCTGGTATTGTAATGGTTTACTCTTTCTTTTAAATATTAATGTTGGTATGTTCTATTATCTTGTGCTTATGTTCCCTTCCGTTACACCTCGTGTTTCCGCCTCCGGCGAGGGTGTGACAGATTGGTATCAGAGCCAAAGGTTATAGAGAATGCCGATTTTTCAAAAATAAAAATCACAGCTATAACCGGAAATTTTTTTTTTATATATATTATTTATTAAACATTGAACACCATTCGAGTCAACTAGTCCTATCGTTGCATTGTTACTCATAAATTATACATAGCCTGATCAACTATGTCTAATTTATGAAGAACCATGCAATGATAAGAGTGGTAGTTTTAAATCATGTTAGTCGAGTCTTTAAAGTCTGGTCACCTGAAGTTGCATTGGTCGGGTGGGTATGCATGGCATGTTTTTACGTTCACGTCTACATTACCGTACCTTGTTCATATCTTCTCTTTTCCATCTTTCGACTTGTTAGACATATCACGATTCTGATCCTGTCATATTTCGATCACTATAACACACATTACCACCGTTCTGCACCTCATCTGACTTCGTTCGAATGTCGTTTACTCAACCCGATGTTTTGGTCCTCTGCAAGATCATGGCTGCAAGAAACACACGCTCAGGAGGTAACAACAATGACAATCCAAACAACAACACTGCTGGAATAGCGGATCTACTCACCCAAATTATAATACATCTCGATGCTAGACGAACCAACAACGGAGAAGGTACTTCAAACAATGGACGAAAGCGACAGGAGGATCACCAGGGAAGCCGAGACCAGGGTCAACAAGACAAGAGGCAACGAATAACCAGGAACTATGGAGCGACTACCCAGGAGCGCAAAAGATATAAAGGTCCACATCCTTTGTGTACTCGATGTAATTATCATCACTCAGGAGACTGCCGAAGGTGCGACAAATGTGGACAGACGGGCCACTTCTCTCGAAATTGCTCAAACAGAACCGGGAATCAAGGACAGAGAAAAGCATGCTACGAGTGTGGAAGTCTAGATCACCTTCGCAATACCTGTCCAAAGCTGAAAAGAACTCCCAATCAAGGAGGTAATCGTCCAAACTTGGCATTAGCAATAGAAGGCCCACAAGATCAGAACATTGAAATTCCTCCCGTACGTGGTCGAGCATTCTATTTGGGTACCGAGGAAGCCCGCGACGCTTAACGGGTACATTCTTTTGAGCAACCACTTTATTTCTGTGCGACATGATTTTGAGTGCATAACTTCCTCCCAATTCTTACCACGTTCACGACCTTGCTTAATTTGAGACCTATTGATATCGACCTTAGTTGTTATATATTTTGTTGATTGGATTTGATTGTGTAAGCAAATCGAATATCGAGCGAATCTTTCAAAAGACTTCATTCAAGGATTTGGAATCCTACCTTTCTAACAACTTGTTTCCTAGCTTGATCTAGTGACAGTTCTTGTTTGATGAGTTGCGAAAATCAAGCTAAGAGACAAGTTTACTCAAGTCGGTTTAGTTTAATCTCATGACAGTTCTTGTTTGATGAGTTGTGAGATTAGATTATAATCGACAACCTAAAGGTCTTTTGAGAGCTACGTTCGATATTGGGCGAGTTTATCCTATCTAATCTAATCACGGGCATGTACTTAGTTGAATGGGGAACCTGTACGCATGGGCATTGATATGATCAATTAGACTGTTCGTATGAGCATGAACTTTTAGAACTCTTGTCGAGGTTCGGACCATAGTATCGTTAATCGAATCACGGGGACGTGATTCCGCTGACATGGGAAGAATGTCACAATTCTCAAATTCCGGTCATTTCTTAAATTAAATATGCATCATATTAATACATTCACGACATTTCATTTCACCTTCAACGCGTAATTTTTATATTTAATAATCTTTATCGCGTGAGTTATTATTTTGAATATTTAACCCGTTACTTTCAAAAATGATCCCGATGCATTTTTAAACTTACATTTAGTTTATAAAAACTATATTTTTAGTTTTCCTAGTGTTTCAAATTTATTTGGTATATTAATCGTTAAAAATTAAATTATTACGTCGTTTCGTAAAAAAAAAAAAAATTGTACGATAATTATTTTATCACCCAAATTTCGCAAGGAAAGTATTTTTACAATTTTTATTATCTCATTACATCCTACTTTGATCTATTAAACATCTATTTTACTCAAAAACTTCTATTTACCTTACTTATACATTTTTCCTACAAACTAAACACAAATATATACAAGTATAGTTTAAAAAAAAAAAAAAAAATAATAAGATTGAGAAACATCCCCCCTAATAACCGGTTCTAGGGGGGGGAAGTTAGCATTTATTGAGATGGAAATTTATGTCTTTGAAAGTTTAGATCTATACTCAATCTTAAAGTCTTCACTCTTTCATTTTATTTTCATTCTTCTCATTCTTACAAGTCAAAAAAAAAAAACTTTTTCTTCTCTCTTGGGATTCTTCCATAACCGGTTCTACATCATGAGCTAGGAGGGGATCAAAATTTTTCTTGAGCACAAGTCATTTACAATCTAGTGTATACTCTTTATATGGTTTTGAAATAAAAACCAAGGGTATCTAAGTTTAATCCTTGTTACTTTCACCTCATCACTATCACTAGTAAGCTTGTTTTTCATCATTTTCATGTTTCCTTTTCACTTTCATATGTTTCTTTTCATTTTTGGAGATATTATGCATGATATGTGATTTATACCATTTATTTCATGATTTTAGAGTTATATATACATATTGGTCATCCTATAATTATTCCCATAGTATTCTTTGGTCTTGATGATGTCTAGGAACCCATGACACCCTAAGAAGGTGTATGGTAGGATTAGATTAGCTTTGGAGTTGATTTGAAGGGATTAGAATAGGTTTTGTCCGAGAAAAACTATTTTCGATAACTATATTTTTATGATCTGTCCTTATTTCGAATTTCTGGAAAAACCTACTGATGGTACGAAACTTTGGCCTTGATTTTTAGAAAATATACTTTAAAACGAATCCGTGGCCGCTTGAACGGATAAAAACGGACTTATAACGAAGCCGTGGTGAATTTTTAAAATTGGCGACGAAATATATTTATTTTCTGAAATTTCAGCATGCAGTTTTTAGTTTGTTCGGGTCAAAAACGAGCCTTAAGCTTCACAAATTATTTCGACTTCTCAAAAATATATTAGTTTACTTCAATACGAAGCTAAGGACATATTATACGTAGAAAACGGATTTGAAACGACAAATATATGCACGTTTTCATAAACTTGCCGTAACTATTATTTTCTGAAAAACTATATTATTTTTACGTTACAAGTGTTACATTAGCTGTAACGACCATGTTTGCGGCTGTTTTTAACGAGGTTGTGAAACTTTTTGGAACGAATTGTCTTCTAGTAAAATCAAGTTCACCGGCCATATTTTTCAAAACAACAAGCCGTTTGTATAGCGGAGTTATAGTAAATTATTTACGGATGTTCAAACTTGGCCGAAACTCATTTTCTGCACACAATTAGCCAAAATCATTATCTTTAACCCTTAATATCTTTATGATCGAGACCTTTTGGACGAAAACTCCTGAACTGAAACTTCTAGATATCGATACAAACTTTCCAAAACCGTCGAGTTCGTTCTCTAACGATCGACGTACACCATTTTACGACTAGTTTTTCGGAGCCATTTTTGTTGATTTCATGAAAATTCCGACGACATTGTTTTACGACGAAAAGTGATAATTTCACTATAAATCATTATAAAACCATTGTAGGATGACATTTTGACGTAAAAACTTGTAAAGTGCTTTTTGATTGGTCAAGACGTCAAACGAGTATTTTCGACGATAAGTATTATTTTCAAAACTCACAAATGGTATAAATAACATACGAAATGCGTGCATAACATTACATTGCAACTCATGACATATCATATCATTTGTAATAGGTCCCGGTTGACGCATCACATTATACCTCAGTGTACCCACTTTTGTCATCACACCAGTTTACCAAGTGAGTAATCACACCCCCTTTTTACCGTTTTACTATATTTTTGGGGCGAAATGCATGAACCATACTTGAATTAAATTGATTCTTACTTTTGTGAACTCTTTTAATTAGAACTTGTGAACTCGAATCAAATCCTTGAACTTAATTACGAAATTATGACTTGTTAGAACTTATTGAACCGTACATGTTATGACCTTGTCCTAAAGTCTCGCCTTGTTGGTGGAGCGTCTCAATAAATCTCGCCTAGGTGGTCGAGTGACAAATAAGTCTCGCCTTGTTGGTGGAGCGTCTCAATAAATCTCGCCTAGGTGGTCGAGTGACAAAGAAGTCTCGCCTTGTTGGTGGAGCGTCTCAATAAATCTCGCCTAAGTGGTCGAGTGACAAAGAAGTCTCGCCTTGTTGGTGGAGTGTCTCAATAAATCTCGCCTAGGTGGTCGAGTGACAAAGGAGTCTCCCTTGTTGGAGCAGTGCGAAGCCTCCTATGTTCGGAGCATCCCTACATTATTATATTCATGGTACTATATTGGGAACTATTATGACCACTTACACTTGACTACTTGAAGCACTACATTTTTGTGCAATGGGTTGTGTACACACAGGTTGCAAGTTTTGTATGGGCGGAATTTGGAACTGAGTGGATACACAATGCCTTTGCTTTGAGAACTATTTTCGTTGACCGAATGCTTTGAATTTTTCTTACGAGTTTTCTTATTTCCGCTAAACGTGTTTACTCACCAACTATTTTCATAGTTGACCCGTTTTTATCTCATGCATTTCAGGTGATCGTTAGTAAACTTTTCGATCAAGTCTTGCATAAAGAAGTTTTCACTTGTCGCTACAAGCCGTTATGTAATAAAACTCAATATTTTGGAATCTAAACTTTGTAATATATTTGCCGATGACGGCTAATCTGGTATTGTAATGGTTTACTCTTTCTTTTAAATATTAATGTTGGTATGTTCTATTATCTTGTGCTTATGTTCCCTTCCGTTACACCTCGTGTTTCCGCCTCCGGCGAGGGTGTGACAGTCTCTTACCAAAGTAAATGACTAAAATACCCTTCACCGTCTTCCCCTTCCGTTTTGACATGGTTTTCTCTTTTTCATTAAATGGCATTCTTCCCTCGCTCATCCATTTTTCGGTGTTATATTATAAACAAATTATTTTCTACACCACACAAATAACAAGCGACACATTTACATGAACTCTTAAACTGGAAAACACACACACCCCCTTATATTTGATACATGTTGTTTGAAAATTTAGTTTAATATAGAAATAAGGTTTAGATGACGATTTTTGTTTAAAAAATTTCATTTGTTAAACTTTTGTGATTATAGTAACATTTTTTTGTTAAATTGTTTGATTTTTGTTTGGAATTTCGTTATGATGATAGTTCGGTACGTTCGTGATGATTTTATTGTTTACTGGGTGACCAAAAGTTTGTGTTACTTTTTCATTTGATAGATGATTCTAATGAATTTATTTGAGAAAATAAAGATATATTCATGTAAATAAATAAGGGGTTTGAAGACGAGAGCAGTTTGATCATTTAACATTGGTCACAACAAAGTTTCTAGCTCAAAGTTTCTCACAGGACGGAAATTGCATTTTTGTAAAGAGAAAAATTGCAGTTTGGTCTAACTACATGAACGACTTTTGCGGTATGCTCTATTTCTAATAAATTAATGAGATTACTATATTTTCCCAAAAAAAGAAATGGATTTGAGCAACACATACTTTCTCCGTCCTACAAAAGGTGTCGACCTTATTATTTATTTTTGTCTCAAAATAAGTATCCAGCTTTTATATATGTACAGTAATAAACCAAATTTATAATTAATGCGGTATCACAAAGACGTTGGGCAACATTTACTTGTTTCAATCCATGAAAATGATATACTCGTGGTTATGTCACTTGTCACTTTCACCAAACACATTGTATACTTGTTTCATCGACTAATATGTACATTTGTATCACTTTCTCGAGATGCACGGTTACCATTCGTTCACTACATACCATTTTTTTGGGAATATATAATACATGGTTCGTATGCAAAATCGTAAAAAAAAGAAACTTATCGACATTGTTCATCTGAAAAAATCACCTAAAAATATTATAAGGACGTGTCTTTCAAACAAAATGACACATCAGTCTTAAAAATGACACCCCACAACGACGCGTCATATTAAGAAAACAAAGATAAATTCAAGTAAATAAATAAGGGGTTTGAAGACGAGGGCAATTTGAACATTTAACATTGGTACGAACAAAGTTTGTAGTTCAGAGTTTCTCACAGGACGGTAATTGCATTTTCGAAAAGATAAAAACTGCACTTACAGTTTAGCCAAACCGCATGGACGGTTTTCGGAGTTTACTATACATCTAATAAAACTAATTAGATTACTATATCTTCCCAAAAAAGAAATGGATTGGAACAACACATTGTATACTATAGTGTTATATTTCTTTTGTCGGTTTTAAATAAACCAAATTTATTCTAAATGCGGTATCGCAAAGACATTGGGCAACATTTACTTGTTTGATTGCATGAAAATGATATACTCGTGATATGTCACTTTCGCATGCTAATCGACTACCTAATATATACTTGTTTGGTTCACTACATACCATTTCTTGGGCATATATAATATATATGGTTGGTATATGAAATCGTAAAAAAGGAATTTGTAACGCCCCGACCCGACAAGGGTAAAGGAATCACAAGTAATGGTGTCATATCAAAGCAAACATAAATATCCAAAAGAAATCTTAAAGTAAATACTGAAATAAATCAAGTCAAAATGACTTCAATACATAGGTCCCAGCGGAAAAATAAACTCCAAATAAAATATCTGAAATATATAGTCTTAAATGGCATCATAAGATCAAAGCTAAAAATCTCTAAGGTAAGTCCACTCAGCACTCATCCCAAAGCAAAACCCAGCTCCAATGCTTAGATACCTGCCGCGGAAGAAAAGAAATGCGGCTGAACTTACAAAGCCCAGTGAACAGATATACAAGCAAAACGAATACGAAACGAAAACGAATACGAAATAAAGTGAAAGAAAGATAGTAAAATCATAATCATTTCAAAGTATAAATCAAAATAATAGAATAAGTTTTATAGTTAACTACCTCGAGCCCAGACACACATATCATAACATAATCATATTCATATTCACACAAGGCAACATTTGTAGGGGAGACATACCTGAGTTATGAAGGACGTGCATGCACGCAACATCAATCATCAAATAACATACAGCATATAACATATAACATATAACAGATAACAGATCTAGGATGCACCCATACGTCCCACAAACATATATTGGTAATATAATATAACTTGCGCTCATAACAGATAACAGATAAGGGACGTGGCAGAACTTCACTCTACTGCCCTAGAGTCATGTCAGAAGTGCATCACTGACACGGACATGGAACCCCCATGACTAGTTATTATTTGGCTCGGGTGTCAAACTATCTTAGGTCAAATTAGAATGTCATAACTGACACAGATCATACTCTATCAAAGATTTAGTTATATTTCAATATCAAAGTTTTCATATCATATAGTTCGAAATCAATTGTTTTATAATTCAAAAATCAAAGTTCAGACAAGCAACAGCTCAAATAAACAAAATAGGGTTCATAGCAAAGGCTTAGGAAATTCTAATATAAAAACTAACGAAAGAAAACGTTATAAGGAACCTTTACTGAAAATATGTGATATTTACAAAGTCTTTAAAATTTATTTGGATCATATGTGATATTTCTTAAAAAATTTCTGAATTTACATAGCTTATTTGGTATTCTTTAAATTAATTATTCATACTTTTTGATCATAGGGGTATTTTGGTGATATGTGAATTTTAGAAATTCAGGTTTTACAATTTCTTCCCCTCTAAAATAAAATTTCGTCCTCGAAATTGAACAAGACGGAATAGTACGGAAAATGAATCGGATTTCAGAATTTCTAGGAATATAACGAACGCTAATCTTATCTCGAAACAAATGGATTTCTTATCAGAATATTTAACTCATACTCTTTCAGAAATCAAATCAATAGTCAAATACTTATAACAGATAATTATATACTTATCAAGTGATGGTAGAGAATAGATGAGACGCAGGAAACCAAACGACAAATTCTAACCTATCCAGATATCTAATGATGAGAATAACATATGCATAGACGGAATAATCCTATCGGCCTCACTAGTTGCAGAAGTACGTGGAGACGTATAAGCTTAAGGGGGTCATAGCAATCTATAGGTTCGTACAGATCATAACAACTTCGGATTCCAAGCGTACAAAACTTATACGTAACAGATATCGACAAAAATCTCACAATTAGGTACATAATTTCAAACGAACATGAAGAGTACCAAATAACGGATACAAGGCAAATTCCATTCACATATCAGCCTCAGGCATTTCCCGGACGTCGTATACCTTCAATAAGTTCAGATTATATGATCTCGGTATTATTACGTTGATCAGGCGTCATAATACTTGCATCACATAACAAGTTCTTATTGTCACTATATTCGGTCTCGGGTCATGACAAAAACACATAACTAATATCATAGCAAAACATACCATATACAGATAACAGACAGATAGCAAGTAACATACTATAACAAACCAGATCCACATGAGTATACCATCATGATGATCATACTTCATTCAAGCGGTAATTAAACCATCATTAAGAAGATAAATAGCAGACGAAACTTATGAGGGCTAACGGAAACTTAACGAATCTATCAGGAAGAAACAACAGACATGAACTATACTTTCAAAATTTTGTTTTATTTCCATTTAGCAAACAAAATTTGCAAAATTGTCATAAGATGAACTCCCAAAATAAAACTTAATAATCCAAGATTCAATCATCTAAATGAAACAAAAGGACCTAACTCAAAATCCAATGTCAGAAATTTCTCATAACGAGGGCAACTAATCAGGAGCGCAAATTCCTATCCTTGTGTCGGATTAAACCTACTAGTAGCCGTAGACTCCAAATCCGAGTCCACCTCGTATTCTTCCTCATCTTCTTCTTCTTCCTCTTCTTCCTCACTTATCCATCCGTTCTTATTTCCTTCGCGCTGCGGTAATAAGCGGCTAGCAAAGTCACTTCTCCGATTTCTCTCTTCCTCTTCCGGCACACAGTCCACGAAAGCATACAAATCGCGACTCTTAGTCCAACCCACTCCTCCATCTTCAACGAACTTTGGACATCTATCATGATACTTAGTGGTGAAACCTTGGTTGTCAACAACTTTAGTTTCATACTCCTTTACTACTTTTCCATCTACGTCCTTTAAGGTCAGCTTCTCCTCAATTGTGCATGGCCACATACTAGCCGGAACTCGTATCCTCTTGTTGGTCCGCTTCACTCTACCAAACCTCGTGCAGCCTTTAGCAATAACAACGGCCCACCTCGTCTTCTCCTTAGGTTGCCTAGCCGGTCCTTGTTTACTCCTATCAGATGAACTAGAGCGACGAGGAATAACCATCTAAAAGAATAACCCACTATTAGCAAAGTCTAAGTACGATAGTGGACGCAAGAAAAGTACGCAGAAAGGAAAATCCTAAATCTACCCACTTCTCACAGGTCATAGCCTAAGCTCTAAGGGTCCTAAAACCTAGAGCTTTGATACCATAAATTGTAACACCCCGACCCGACAAGGGTAAAGATATCACAATACGGTTTCATATCAGAACTTTAAATACTATACGAAAGCGGAAGCCTTTACAAAACTTACAAAAGATAATATAAATAACTTAATATTCAAAATAAATCTAAGATCCCTATTTGCAAATCTTTCTCTTGTCTCTACTCTCAACCCAGATCAGCTATCCCATAAGCTCATCTTGAATGCTTAATACCTGCCGCAGGAAAAGAAAATGCGGCTGAGCTTACAAAGCCCAGTGAACAGATATAACGAAACAAAAGCTAAACAAAACAAATATACAAATAACGAAATCAAAATGAAATGATGATGAGGGATCTTTTAGGATTCTGCGGAAGCACAAATATACAGAAATCCAAACAATCACATAACAATTTAAACATCTCATAGCACATTAATGACACAAACACAACCACATCAGAACAACCAAACACTTAACATATCAAGAATAACAGATTACTTATAAGCCAAACGAAGAGTCTAATGACTAACGGAAACAGTTACCAGAAAATAAACATGGCATTCATACAGATCAATTAATCTACATTTAACACACTTAATTCAATATTGTAGCAGCGGAAATAGCAATCAAATCATGGCAGACCAAATCATAAACAGATAGATATCCTAACGTATAGGTAAAGTTCACAAAATTAACTGAACAAATTATACATACTAAACTTATAGAGTACCCACTTTCACACTAGCACATTCATCTCACAGATCAACGAATTCACATAACGATAAACTAACATAATATCAGATGACAGCATGCGAATCATGTTTCAACATAATAATCATATCCTAGCATAGCAGACGATAGTCTCATAAACATACAAAAGCATAACCACATATAATAGCATATAATAAGCCGAGCACATAATTATTAATACTTGAACATACCGAATCATAATCAGAATACTTAACATAGAAATAACAGATAAAGATCTAGTTAACTACCACGAGCCCAGAACATATCATATCAAAAACATCATAACTATATAGAAACAATTTCAGAAATAATTCGAAGTAGCTGGCTCCCAGAGTTTTGTGAAAACGCGTATTGCACACGACATCATTCACTAGACAAATCATATCGGATAACAGATCAGACTAGGATGCATCCATACGCCCCACAAACATATAATGGTCATATAATATAACTTGAGCTCATACAATATAACAGATAAGGGACGTGGCAGAACTTCACTCTACTGCCCTAGAGTCATGTCAGAGGTGCATCACTGACACGGACATGGAACCCCCATGACTAGTTAATATTTGGCTCGGGTGTCAAACTAACTTAGGTCAAACAAAATTTTAATTATGACACAGGTCTTAATCAAACACAAGGTTCAGCAAATAACATATCAGATAACTCATATCATAAGGTTCATATTCAAATATAACAAGGTTCAACAAATATGCATATCAAAGTCTTCCTAACATAAAGTTCAAATCAGATATCGCATGGTTCAATAAAACATAAGTTTAGATAAGCAACAGGTCAAACAATCAGGAAAGGGTTCATAGCAATGGCATCGGAAACCCTAATAAGTAAAATAGGAAAGCTAACGAAAAGAGCATCATAAGGAACCTTTACTGAAAAGGTCAGAATATCTGTACCTTAAAGCAAATGAGAGGAAAGCAAACGAATGTAGGAATACGAAGATGTAACGTCGCGTCTCCTTCAACGAATCTACACGGATTATGATTTATTTAATACTTATTAGCATCATTAATGTTATAACGGATTAATCTCATTAATACTTTTAGAGTTGTCAGAATATTCTCATTTTTAGTGACAGACGGAATTCCAACATTTTAGAGTATTAATCATTAATTAGCCAAACTTAGGAGTTGGAAATGACAATTAGTAAACTTAAGGGCTTAATATGATAATTATCTTATTTGAGGACTTACATCATTCAAAGTATAGGGTTTACAAATGTCAAGAACGGATTTTAGGACTCTCTTTCAAAATAGTTTACACAAGCCTTTATAACTTACATGATTAACCAAAACTCACACGTAACATTGTTCGAATGCAACTTAATGAGACCATGCATATTCTAATTTAATTCATGATATGTGATTTCTTGCATAAAATCATAACTTACGCATGTTTACGACACACTTAATACTAGCTCATTATACCCTTAATCAACAGTTATAATGACTCCAAAACTTACCCTCTCTCACATGAAATAACGAATTTACACACTTAGCTTTTAACCCTAATCGACTTCCTATTTAGGTTCTAGGGTTTCCCATACTTTTTAATATTACTTAATACGCATTTAATTCACATGTTACCTCTTTTAATGACTTCCACCTTGACCTAGAACGTATATGAAAAACAAACCGAAGTTATCTCAAAACTCATGCATGCCTCTACACAATCAACTCACACTTGTCGAACCCATAATTACTCAGAATTACATATTACACCTTTAACATCTTTAATTTCACGATCTAACCTTATATTATCAGATTTTACCATTTTAGCCCAAAGGTTTTAGAATTTACAAAACATACCCTTTTAATTTAATAACAATTCGAATGGCCCTCTAAATATCCAAAATTACACGTTTAACCCTCATACTTATTTTATACGTTTAGTACCTTTATTTTACTATTTACAGAAATAACCTTTAAGTTTCATAATTTACAAAACTAACCCAAAACTTTTATTTAAAACCAAATTATGCATAATTCAAGTACAAACCCTAAACCTAGGTTTAACCCATCATTAATTCATCATTACTACTGTATTAATTACCCCTAGTTATAACAAGCAAACCCTAATTCTTATAAACCCTAATCGTCCCTTTTATTTTCTTTCCTTTTTCATATGCGATCGAACAAAACAAACCCTTAACAAATCACACAAGCTTCGAATTCATGAACATGTATTTTATTCAGGTCGTATAACCTATAAGAGCTTCCAGAAAAATCAGATCATGGTCCTAAAAATTATTATATGCTCGTTCGCTATTTTATGTGCTTTTAGGGTTTTAATCCAAAACAATTCCATACGACTTGTTAAATATGCATGAATAATTTTTACAGGTTCTATATGATTTGTAGGACTGAAAATAATATTGGAAACATACCCTTGATGAGAATCGAACGCTAGAACAAAAGAAACCAAAAACTCTACTCGGCAAAACCCTAATCGACCAAGAAAAATCACCACGATCGATCCAGCACCTTAGAACCTCGAACCAGATTTTTAACACCTTCTTTACCTTCAAACTCGTCCAAGAAAATAGCTCTAAGCCTTGAAAAACGAATGTCGAATTATTTAGGGTTTTAGAGTCGGTTTTAGTATAATCGGTTATTAGGGATTAGAATAAACCGTATAATGTGTTTATATATGATTTACTAATTTTCTTGTGGGCTTAATATTATAATGGACTTATAATAAATGGGATCTTAATTTATAAATTTGTATTGGGCCTTTATTAATTTTATTCCTTTATAAAACTTAATAAATACATTCGGCTATTTATAAAACACAAAACTGATTTTATAAAATTATAAACTATAAAAAATAATCTTTACAAAGTCTTTAAAATTTATTTGGATCATATGTGATATTTCTTAAAAATTTTCTGAATTTACATAGCTTATTTGGTATTCTTTAAATTAATTATTCATACTTTCTGATCATAGGGGTATTTTGGTGATATGTGAATTTTAGAAATTCAGGTTTTACAGTTTCTATATCAAACTTGTGGAGTTCATGTTTTAACTGTATTTGGAGAAGTTATTCATATGCTTGTAGAAGGTGATTATCCTCAATTGAATAAGTATCCAGAAGTTATTGCTCAGATGGTGAAGCCTGGTGGTATTAAGATGTTGATGCCCTATGATGGTCAAGCTTTCAATTTGTTACTGAAGTATGAGAAAATTCTTAAATCTAATAAGTGTTTGGCTACATCCTCCAATTCAGATGTTTTGAGGTTAAAGGAAACTTGAGAATTCTATTTGAATGTATCAAGTTTAGGGGAGGATTGTTGGGTTTTTGGTTCCTTGGATCAAGAATTATTCTAAGTGTTGGAACCACGGACAGAGTTGATGAAACCACGGACAGAAGAATGGATCCACTGCTGAAGACAAACCGCGGCTAGTAGTATTGTGTAACCACGGATATTGTAATGTAATCACTGCTAGTCTTGTATAGTCGGTTTATTATTTTGTATTAGATAAATATGGAAAAGATATTTATCTTGTAGGTTACATATTGTATTATGTAAAGGACTCCTTAGCCTATAAAAGGAGGTCCTATGTTAGATTAGATATACGTATGTTTTATATCTAAGGTTGATATACTTCAAGGTTGTAAAACCCTAATACTGGTTAGAGTATTCGTATTAATAATAATATTGAGGTGTTGAATGTTCATTGTTCTTCTTCTTAAGATTAAGTATTAAATTCCGCGTGATACTTAATAAGTCTTTGTTTAAGTCAGTTTCTATATTAGATCGTTTGCTCAACTGGGATCAACAAGCTTGTAGAGGATAAGAGGATTCATACTGTTGAAGAATCAAAACTATGGTTTGAAAGTGTAAATTAGCTTCTGTACTACAAGAAAAAGTGGGAAGTAAGGTGGAAAATTGGCAGTCCCATATGAGATAGAAGTTTATGTTAATTCTGGAACTTCATTAATGATTTTAGTAGTGAATTGGAGGTCTGGTCTCTGCTGTTATAAGTATAGTGCTAGTTGTTTGAGTTCTTTGGTTTGTATGTTGTCTGATTGCATGGTATGTAGTCTTTGGATAGTATGTTATATGTTTGTTGTAGCTTTAAAGTCAGTTATTGTGGTATATCACTAGCAATGATTTGGATGCTTATCAATGTATCATGTTTTCTTAAGGAGTAATATATTTTCATTGTTGCACCAAAAAAAAGTCTCACATTTTATGTGCAATTACCTCCTAAATGGATGGTCTACAATTATATATCTAATAATTGCAATGACTTTCTCACTATTTATCTAGAATATTTTACTTTATAGTGTTTTAATAAAGGGCAAGCCTACGTGGGCACCCCATGAAATCTTTGACAGGCACCTCATGCTAGTGTGGACCCCTCTTTTGACGGCGATTTGACTTTTTTTTTTTTTTTTTTTTTTTTTTTTTTTTTTTTTAATTGTGTGTAGTGTTTTTTAGTGTATTTAATTAGTGTAGTGTATATTGTATTTAATTAGTGTAGTGTTTTTTTTAAAATATAGTGTATTTAATTATGTAGTGTTTTTATATGGTATTTATTTTACGTTATGTTTTTAAATAATGTATAACAACAAATGTAAACATTAAACAATTAAAACAACAAATGTTTTCAATATTACAACGTCTACTCCACATGAAGATTATTAATGTCATCTATAAGCTCATAGAGTATTCCAGTCGGCTGACATGCGTGATCAACTGGATTACTTGCCAGTTCCAGTGATGCTTCCAACGCCTTTATTTTTGCCTGCAACAAAGTCTTTTCAGCCAATAGCATGTTGATCGTTGTATCTTTAGTTTCGCAGTTTGAGCACTGCGTCGAAGAAGAGGCTTCACCAAAGTACTTTTGTTGAAATATTTCCTTCCACATGAAGTATCGACACCCATAGTCTTTAGTCCCTGGCTGTTACATGACGAAACAATTATAAGAAATGTATTCTAAACAAACAAGTTATTGATATATTTACGCAAATAAGCAAACGTTTAATTATTTACCTTTGAGAAAGGACATGCATAATACTTCAGACCACAAGTATGGGGCTGGTGGGATGTTCTTTGAATTATTAATCCACGTTGACAACGACACAAGTAAGGATTTTGTTGTTGCATCTGGCCAAAAGAATTTGTATAATTATTCACAACATAAATTAGTAATATGATGGTTCACAAAATTAGAAGCTTCGAATACATAAATAACCAATCTTGTTATAGATTAATAGTTGATACATGGTTCACAAAATTACAATATAACTAGAAACTAAGATCAATCACGCCCGATGCGTAGTCGCTCCAATGATACTGCCATCTGTCCCACACGAGACTCTAACTCTGAAATGCGTCTCCTCAATCTGTCAATCTCTCGCTCGTACACATCAACGCGAGACGGCTGTATCAGTAGATGAGGAAGAACCGGAGGACGGTGTATAAAATTGTCCTCATATGCAGCTGGAGATATAGCTGGAGAGGGAGGCACATAAGATTGTGAAGAAAGCACATAATCTGGACTCTCAACACGAGCGGGTGTGTGGTTGACACAATGAATGTCCCTCCACTGAATGTCATCCGATTCCTGTAACAAAACATGAGGAAGAACCGGAGCAGGAGCAGAAATCTGTAACAAAAGATGACTAGTCGTTTGCTATAAATCAGTAATCGTCTATACATGTTGTGTCATTTACAATATAGA